>JANAVB010035418.1:10048178-10130678 GCA_029216955.1 Iris pallida
ACTCAATCCAAAGGCATACCGCGGATTGCCGCTATGCCGACTCATCTATATGATTTGGTCACTGATCCTCGAGCCATAGTGGACTCCTTTTGCTGAGTATAGGATGGACCTTTTTGGGTAGCTAGCCCTATTCCGCGTCCACCGATACTTTGCCCCAGGCTCAGCGTATTTGGCTACCAGAGCCTTTATGTTTCTTAGGCCGCAATCGGTCCGTGGCGCCACAGGTTGCCGATTCGGGGAAACTCTACACTTGTCGACAAGTTGTCCATGACCATGCAAGACGACCCAAAACTGACGTCTCACATAGTCATTCACTTCTGGTGTTACCATCTCTTTTAGTGCCATTCCTTCTTTTAGTGCCATTTCTCCACATCTGAGATCTTGCCTCGACGACCCGTAGTCGCGAGCATTGTTTCTTTCTTGCTCAAGACCCAGTCGTGAGCATTTCTTTCTTTCTTCCTTTCTTTAACTCAAGACAACAACTTATTTAGACACTTTCCAAAACTCAACTAATCGATCGTGGCCCGTGCCTTTAAAAACTCAGGATCGTGCAAACATGCCTCAACTCGATTTCCGCTCTACGCGGCGCTATCGCCCAAGCCATACTTTATATGACGGGCCGTGGGATCGTGGGACTATTTAAGTTGACAACCGTAGAATAAGCGGGACAGCACTTGGAACGACTTAGGTCGATCGGCATAACTTTGCCTAACTTACTCAAGCCTACACCTATCGAGCAAGGCTGCGCCGAGCCTTGCTCCGAGGGAATGTGCCGTGCACGTACTCATCTTTGGACGACCAAGTCATTTGGGTGTTTAGGCTTACGCCAGCAGTCATGCGATGCACTTAACTCTTGGCAAGCCAGGGCTATGCCAAGCCCTGGACGATGGACCGTGCATGCTTTACAAGCATTCACGCAGGCGACGCCTATGACTTAGGCTATTTCATAACTTTGTGTCGAAGACCAACTTTCCTTCTCCCAAGCCACGGGACGAAGGACCGAGTGTCTTTTCAAAGCATGCCGTGTACCAACTCTAAGCCGACCGTGGGACGTTTTTCCATGTTCTAACTCATTTCGACCCGTCGGGATTATTCCCTTTAGCTATGTGGGTTCGTATCTTTTATCTTCAAGCCTACTTGGCAAGTTGAAACCACGATTTATTATGTGAAGGCCAAGATGAGGCAAGTTCACCGAAACTACCCCACCTGAGCGATGTCTTCAATGGCAGTTGCAAGGCCAAGTCCGAACGCCGTTGGCATTTCGATTCCTCCGATTGACTGAGCGGGACGGGGCACTACAACATACACCACTCAGAACAAGTCTCGTCCTCGAGACTTACTGAGTACTTACTTATTGACTTATCACTTTACTCAACATTCAAGAACTCTCGCATACGCTACGCCTATGCGTTTCCTCAATCCGAGCCACGCTCGCGCTACCCTCAATCTTTTTCTTCGAATCTCTATTTCAAAATCCTCACACTTCCATTCCTCAAGTCTCACTTGATTCAACGTATCACTTGGTTGGATCGTGCACATATTCCAGGCGTCCCCAAAATACATGCATTTCAGCCAAGCCTTGTGATAGCGAATCCGACATCACCACTCGAGTCGGATCGTGCACGTATTCAAGCGTCCTTGTATACATGCATGTCAACCGAGCTTGCGAGTGGTACCTCCACAAATCCTACCACTTCACACTCGGACGTCTGCCTAACCCTAGGCTATGTCTTTTCGTCAGTATTGGAATCATAGTTCCCAAACAATAATATCAACACTGACCCCATCCTAAGGTCAAACCAAGTTGATAGTACGGGATTTTCTACCCAAGCTCGCATCACTCCGATTTCCTAATCATCGAGCATAGATTTCCTACACACATTCCAACTTTTTACCGCACGGGGTCCGAGTCATTCAGCAAAACCATCCTACTTTAACTTACGTTCAACCAAATTCCCGATGTATCAATATCGCTCGTTCAACAAACCATCTTGCATAGGCTATCTTCTTCGAACACGTTCGACATAATCCCCTATCAATCCTTCCAAGTTAAGCATGCTAAGACACGATTCATCTCTAAACCATAATTCACATTTCATATTTCCTAAGTCATTCATCCCAATTCACGTATTCGATCACGAGGTCATCTGACTTAACAATACGTTGCGCCCCGATCTCACGCGAGTCAGATTATCCACGGTGGGCACGAATCACCATGCATGCTCCCGCGAGATAACCATTCTCATCGGGACGTAACTCTTGTTTTGTGTCTAGACTAATTCATTCTCGATGCGCGGATTGGACTTACTCCATCCTCAAGTTTATTCAATCATCAATCGCATGTCCTACAAATCCTCAAATTCACCTTCGCATCAAACCGACAAGTCAAGACAATCAACGTTGCCGCGTCCTGACTCCGAGTTCGATCATTCCCGCGACATGAATCACCATGTCAGCGCTCACGCGGATGATCGCCCCAAATCTGACGCAACGCATGTGCGAGGCTAGAGTTGCGCTCGCGCAAGACAAGATCGTCGACGTTGTGGCCATCCGCATAACCATCAAGACACGATCACTTTCATCCAACATTCATCTCAATCAAATCCAAACATAGCATCCAATCGAACATAACACTTGCACGATCGTCTTTCGCTGAGTTAGAGTACCCCCGAGTTATCGCATAGCGATCTTTGATACGCCTCAATACCATCGACGATATGCGTAACCTGACGATCTTCCTTTGCAACCAAATTCTGAGTCGTACGAATGGTGCTATCGTCCGACTGGATAATTTCCTCGACATTCATCACCAATTCTGATCATTTTCCCTCGAATCATTTACAATATCAATTTCCTCCAACCAATTTCACGTATTCTTCATCCGTCCATCTTAAGTCATCGACCAACTTATTTTCCTCATTCGCATCGTTCGACATCCCTGAGCCTATCGCATACACCACTCAGGAATGAAGTCATTCAACCAATCCTCAACTTATTATTTGATTCAAAATCGACTTCTTCAATTCCGTTCGAACCATTCCTCAAAACCCAAGCACGCTCACCTAGATCGCACCGACATTATCGTCGCTCGATAGCACCCCTATCGACAGTTATCCCACATTTACTCAATCGATTCAACTCATTCTAGCTCGAACATTTTAATTCCCGCACTCGACTTTTCTAAGGTCGATGCAACTTTGGTGTATGTGCCCAGCCCGACTTAGCCAACCGTGCTTACGTAAACCATCTTTTTGTTTTCTTATCCAAAAACTGTTCACCTATGTTTTGCAAAATAGATAGACTTATTGTATGGACATCCCATGGGTCATTTGAGAGAGAGCGCACCAACGATTTTAACTTTGCGGAAGCAACAGAGTTTGCGGAAACAACGAGTTAAAGAATTCAATCGGTTATCCAAGGACGTAAAGCCGTGCTCTGATACCACTATGTCACGCCCCGCTCCCGTAGGAGCGATCGTCCTCGCTAAGGCGTGATGCCGCACGAGCCTAGATTGCGCTCGTGCAAGGCGGGTTCCATAACGGCCGATTACAGCGGCTGCGACGGGGTCGTCGCACAGAGTCCCGTACAGAGACATTGATTATAGCAGCAGAATTAAAGAAGAACACATGAACACAAGTCATTCAATGGAAACTCTTTTATTGATACTGAATACAAGGTTACATTTGTGGGCGCAAGGCCAAATTACAATCACTCAAGCTCACTCTCCTCACATTTACAAGTTCACTCTGCTCTCTCTCATCTCTTGATACAAATGCTCGATCCAGCGGAAGCTTCGGAAGGCGATGTCCATACATTATGTCCCGTATAAGTCTTTACTCCATGCGGCCGCACGCTTCGAATCGCCAAGGAACTCCGTGCCTCGACACATCCAAGCGAACTCTGCGCTACGAGCTTCTACCTGTGCCTGCACATGAAACACTGTGTGGGTGTCAGTACCACTGTACTGGTGGAGTGAGCTTCTCGCCCACCCATACAAAACCTACACGTTCATTTACTTTGTGCAGCTTAAATCCCTTTTCGATTGTCTTTCTACTCTTGCCTTAGGTTCAGTTTTAGGACCGGCGCCTTGGCGCAACTTGTGTGTCAAAACCATCCCGTGCTTGCAATGTCAACGTTACTCATACTTTGCCTCTAGACCACTCCTCGTGCCACAACGTTAACCTATCAGGTCGTGCTTGCCTTTCGGCCAGAATCAGAGACGCAACTACGCGGTAGTGCCCAATTTCCTTACGACCGTGCTATAACTCCTTTGTGTCGTGCCTCGCAACTCAGTGCGACTCAACCATATCGCCGCCTCGCGGCTCGTGCCATTTGATCACCAACCGACTTTGCCTTGCGGCGGTTTCCTTGACTTAAACTCAAACAACTCAACCAACTTATGCAACTATATGCCGACAACTCAAGACTCAATGCCACATCTCGTGCCGAAGCACGTCGCCTATGTTGTAGCCATTCTTTAAGCCCAAACATGTGTACTCTAACTTGTATACACCTTCGACAACTCAACTCAATCCAAAGGCATACCCGCGGATCTGCCGCTATGCCGACTCATCTATATGATTTGGTCACTGACTCCCCGAGCCATAGTGGACTCCTTTTTGCTGAGTATAGGATGGACCTTCTTTGGGTAGCTAGCCCTATTCCGCGTCCACCGAATACTTTGCCCCAGGCTCAGCTTATTTGGCTCCCAGAGCCTTTATGTTTCCTTAGGCCGCAATCGGTCCCGTGGCGCCACAGGTTGCCGATTCGGGGAAACTCTACCTTGTCGACAAGTTGTCCATGACCATGCAAGACCGACCCAAACTGACGTCTCACATAGTCATTCACTTCTGGTGTTACCATCTCTTTTAGTGCCATTCCTCTCTTTTAGTGCCATTTCTCACATCTGAGATCTTGCCTCGACGACCCGTAGTCGCGAGCATTGTTCTTTCTTGCCTCAACGACCCAGTCGTGAGCATTTCTTTCTTTCTTCCTTTCTTTTAACTCAAGACAACAACCTATTTAGACACTTTCCAAAACTCAACTAATCGATCGTGGCCCGTGCCTTTAAAAACTCTAGGATCGTGCAAACATGCCTCAACTCGATTTCCGCTCTACGCGGCGCTATCGCCCAAGCCATACTTTATATGACGGGCCGTGGGATCGTGGGACTATTTAAGTTGACAACCGCAGAATAAGCGGGACAGCACTTGGAACGACTTAGGTCGATCGGCATAACTTTGCCTAACTTACTCAAGCCTACACCTATCGAGCAAAGGCTGCGCCGAGCCTTGCTCCGAGGGAATGTGTCGTGCACGTACTCATCTTTGGACGACCAAGTCATTTGGGTGTTTAGGCTTACGCCAGCAGTCATGCGATGCAACTTAACTCTTGGGCAAGCCAGGGCTATGCCAAGCCCTGGACGATGGGACCGTGCATGCTTTAACAAGCATTCACGCAGGCGACGCCTATGACTTAGGCTATTTCATAACTTTGTGTCGAAGACCAACTTTCCTTCTCCCAAGCCACGGGACGAAGGACCGAGTGTCATTTTCAAATCATGCCGTGTACCAACTCTAAGCCGACCGTGGGACGTTTTTCCATGTTCTAACTCATTTCGACCCGTCGGGATTATTCCCTTTAGCTATGTGGGTTCGTATCTTTTATCTTCAAGCCTACTTGTGCAAGTTGAAACCACGATTTATTATGTGAAGGCCAAGATGAGGCAAGTTCACCGAAACTACCCCACCTGAGCGATGTCTTCAATGGCAGTTGTAGGCCAAGTCCGAACGCCGTTGGCATTTCGATTCCTCCGATTGACTGAGCGGGACGGGGCACTACACCTAGACAAGACTAGACGGGTCTCCATTTATTAATCACGACCAAGCAAGGAGTATGACTTGATACTTTAACTAACTAGGGTTATTACAAGCCTAATTACTACAAGATGCATTGAGATGTTCCAGCAGTCACAAGCCCTGCAGCTATCCAGTTATCCTTTCACAGGTTGAGAGAGTTGATTAGGTGACTTGGGGGTGCAACACATGACAGCATGCTGGAAATGTGCCCAACTCGACGGCAAGCTACAAGTCTAATTAAAGCGCCCAGATAACGAAATTGCCTGTGACTGGGGAATCTCATTATGGTCTACTTGATCAATCTAGTCATTAACTTAGTCAGATTCAGTATGAATCCCTGACCGTGGAAATCAGGAATTCATGTCCTAGACATGATGCAAGATGAGACATATAGCTTGTACAGATACAATCAAGAGAAATCATCCACTTGTCAGGACGAGAGTTACATGTTACTTATCAAGATCACATGTCATGTTGTGTTTCTTATCAAGGCAAGAGTGCATCACAACAGACCACCATCAAGAATTATTATGTCAAGTTACTTGTCAAGAGTGTACCACGATGGGTCACTATCGAGAGTTATCATGTAAAGTCATATTGTCACGTCGTGTTCATGTAAGTGCACCACGACAGGCCACTATCAAGGAGTTGTTAAAGAGTGTACGTGCCATACCAAGATCGTGTTTAAAGCTCAAAGTACATGTACAACATAAAAATTAACATATTAGGACTAGCCAAGTAAAGAGTACAATAAAGTCACAATTTATACTAAAGACCATGGGGACAAATACGAACATTTGCAAGAGATGGCACAAAGTGTCAATGGGGTGTCATGAAAGCATGCACCCAAAATGCATGTGTTGAGAATGGCATGCGCCTAAGACTAAACACATCATGTAGGGCATATGTTATGGAAGGAATGCACAAGAGAGTGCATGCGCCTATGGCCTAGGCACCCACAAGCATGCGCCTATGGTCTATGCTCCCACAAGCATGCACCCATGGTCTTTGCGCCCATATGAGTGGGGCAGGGAGCAATGGGAAGCTAAGTCAGGAGCCATCTATACTGGCTATGTGGGCGGGCTATGCGCCCACAGCAACAGGATACTATGATTTAACACATATTTAAAGTTATGTGCATAAGCAAGTAAAAGCCATGTGTCACTCCCCGTTCCCTGAATACGTATCTTAATATGTGTACGGCTTGAATGTATTTATTTATTTAATATTTATCATGTATTTGTTCTGTATTTAATTTCCTTAATTATCCGCTAATTATTTTTCTGTATTTTAATTTTTGCTTTTATTTTGCCCTTGGATTAGTTGGTTCATTTTTGGATTTTGGTGATTCATCTTGAACCCGACCAACCCCCACCTACCATATCTTCATTTAAAGCCCCAACCCTTTCTCTCCCTTCATTACTTCTCCTTCTCATTTACTCTTCTTCTTTCTCATAACTCTCTCGACCTTCCCAGCCGCATAGGCAAGTACAACTTGCTTCATGGAGGAACTCAAGTTTCATTGTTCCATTTTCTTCTTCACGAAATTCTAAGACACTTTAGTACTTAGCATTTTCAATTGTCATGGCTCATTTCATGTAGATCTAAGTTTAATGCATTTTTGGATTTCTTGGGTTTTGATCTATTATACCTTGTTATTTTTAAGTTTTGATCGTTCCATGTTGTAGAGAATTTTGTTCTACCCTATTTTGACCAATGGAAGTCCAGATTTGGACTTGGAATGAAGGATTTAGGGAGCTTGGAAGTAATGGCTTTCATGGTTCTGTCTTCGAAAATTGGAGAAGAAGAACAGTGCTCAGCCGCATGGCACTTTCTGGCCGCATGGCACTTTCTTGCCGCATGTCACTTTCTGGCCGTATGGCACTTCCTGGCCGTATGGCACTTTCTGGCCGCATGAGCTTGTTAGCTCCCAGCCGCATGAATCACTTATTCTCAACCGCATGAGCTTGTTACTTTCCAGCCGCATGATCTATTTTTCCCTGGCCGCATGAGCCCCGATCTTCCCGAGCCGCATGATCTTGCTGGCCTTAGCCGCATGACCCTGCCGTATGAGCTTTAGCCGCATGGCTCTTAGTAGCTTTGCTGCATGGCCGGTTGGCCCTTGCCGTATGGCGATCCTCGGCCGCATAAGCATGACCTTTGGCTCCCAGCTGCATGGGATCCTTACCCAATCTAGCCGCATAGATGGGCATCCAGCTATTGCCACTCATAGTGCCTTTTGGCTATTTCTTGTCCCGAATTGACATTGATTGTTACCTTGACTAATGATTGATCATGCATTCCTAGTTGGAACTAAGAGACTGGCTAGTCGTCTTATTGAATTGAATGAGACACGTTCATGTATGAACCATGAACCATTGTGATCGACTAGCCGATCCGAACATTGGCATATGGACACATGTTGACTTTTCTTTTTCTGTAAAAGCAGCATGTGTATCTTACAGTCAAGGTATGATTATTCCGTGGCTAGGTTTGATTGTTGCATTACGCTATGTAAGACCTACAACCTAGCCGTACGGGCATCGTTGTAGAGTTGTGCATATCGTACTCTTTACAAAAGTACTCATTCTGAATGACCATGATCCACGGCATGAGATTTCAATCAACATAGGGACTATTAAGCTAAATAAAATAACGATTGCATGGAGAAAATGGATTTCCGAGTTCTTATATAGCAGCCATCTTTGGGACAATTAGTACCCCGATATGCCGACTGGTTCCTACAGATACTGCAAACCTGCCACACGGGCAGGGAGTGGTATCTGCTTATACTATTATATAGACTGATGATGAGCGTCCTGCTGGGACTCGTCTAATTCATGATTGGCGTAATTAATTATTGGATAGACTAGCCTTGCTTGTACATAGTAAGAACTGAGGAATCCCTTATTGCATATTTCCAAGACAACTTAGAACTTACAGTAGCAAGCCGTCGTAGTTGTATGGCTGTTTAAATTGATTTATTTGTGTATTGTACCTACTCGTTTAACTACTGAGATGAACGGAATGTCAGGACATGACGGGTCAACTTCTGTCCTTATTTGGTTGGAAAGTTGGCTCGAAGTGTCGTGATGTTGTACGAACCCCAGTAGCAAGCAGAGATCTATTTATCATATTCTTAACTCTTACCACTGGTTCTAATTTCTCATATCGTGCTTCCTTGAGGTACTTGCTATTAGAGGTCTAACCTCTCTTGTTTTGCATGGCCAGATTTAGAGCCAGCTCCCGAGGACTCAGCTTACTTCCACCTCCAAGATGGTCAATACTAGAGGAATGGCCGTAGGAGGACACGAGTGGGTTCCTTGCTTTCCTGCTCGTTTTACTGCTTACTTTACTTATTACCGTTTGGCACCGACATGTTAGTCGGACTATCTTACACTTACCTTTACATAATTATAACTAAGTCAGACTGCAGCTGATAACAATTGTGTATACCTTGTTATATCATCTGGCTATGTTTTGTACAGCCAGATCTCGAGAATATTTTGACTGAGCGTTTGGGACGCCTTACTATTTTATCTTATATGTTCTCTATTATTGCTTCTTGTTTGAATGATTGAGACAATAGATGCTGATCAACCCTAGTGAGACTTTCATGTAGTATGCACCTCATCGTCTTTTAGACAGCATTGATCGTATTATACGGTATTCATCTACCCGTAATACGTAGCTGGCTGAGTCATCCCCCGCTCTCCGGTATTCTGGTTCTGGGGCGTGACAAGGTTTTAGTGGTGGCCCATGCAGGTCTGATTTCAGACTTGTCGGGTGTTTTAATTTATAGGATGTCTCAATCACGCATGGTTCCCCTTGATCTCATGATTCGTTGTTCTCGTTCCAAACTTTGATATTCCAGTATCCCTTGACTTTATTGATCTTTTCTGTCCGATCGTTTGATTGTTCTCTTGTCCCTTTTCTTAGGGGCACTTCGTCCGTATCTGTCAGAGCTGGACGGCAACAGCAGGGGCAACATGAACAACCTGACCATGTTGATCAGCAACATGGGCCAGTACTACCTCAAGAAACCATACAAGAAGAGATGATAGTGGAAGCAGCAGCTGGACCGCAGTATCCGGAGGTTCCACCACCACCAACAGTTCTACCTACTCCCGTAGAAGTAGACACACCAGCCCTTCTGGAGATCATGAGAGGGATGATGGCTACTCAGCAATATCAGATATTGGCCCAGCAACGCATGCACGCTCAGTTACAAGAGCAGAATGTATTGCTCAACCAAGGGTTGCAGACGGCTTTAGAAAGAGGAGTGAGGACGAATTTTGGGGCATCAACTAGATTTTGTAAGTACAACCCCCGTCGTTTCGAGGGCACGGAAGATGTTATTTCAGCAGATGCATGGCTTAAGGACATCGAGGCTATTCTGACAGTGGCTAAGGTACCGACGGAAGAACGTGTGGATCTAGTGAAGCTGTTGCTTCAGGACCTTGCACGTGATTGGTGGAAATCAGAAGAAGTGGGCATCAGACGTCCTATTGCTTGGGACGATTTTACTGCAAGATTCAAGATGAAGTACTATGGAGTTGTGGCACAGTTTGAGCTACAGCAGAAAATTATTAACCTCAAGTAGGCTGGCAAGACAGTGGATGCTTATGCAGTAGAGTTCTGCAGACTGAGTAGGTTCGCCCTGGAGATGGTAGCAACAGAGAGCCAGAGGGCTATGAGGTTTCAGCAAGGGTTTCATCTTGAACTCTTGCAATTGATAGATGGACATAACCACCAGACTTTCGATGAGGTATTGACGGCAACTCGGAGGCATGATATCACCATCCAGAGGATCATGTCAAGGACTAGAGGTCAGAAGAGATCTCACAATCAGATTGAAGGAGGAGGGGGTACAGCGCCTAGAGTTACAGCAACCCCTGGCATTCGTATTCATGATGTGGCAATGCGAGGGCCAGCACCACCAGCAAGACAACAACAGCAGCAGAGGAAGAACCAGCAACCCCCAGCGGGTTATACCTATTGTAGGAAGGCAGGGCACACTAGAGGTGTGTGTCAGGCATTGAATGGACAATATTTGATATATGGGAGTCCAGATCATCGGGTTTCTGCCTGTCCTATGAATTCGAGGTCAGGAGGACCAGTTCAGCAATTTCTTGCTCTGCCCGCATCAGGGGCAGGCCAATACCAAGGACCAGTGGTAGCGGTGAGACCGTTGGCACAACGTCCATTGATGTCACAGGCTCAGATGTTTCGACAGCAGGGATCGTCGATGCAGCAGCAACAACATAGACCACCCCAGCATCACCAAGGCAGGGGCCAGCAACAATACCAGGCTAGGCCGTAGCATGGGAACCAACAAGGAGGTCGAGGGCAGGCATTCAATCTGTCCTTGGAAGAGGCATTGGCATCGGGAGATATGGTAGCAGGTAACATTCTCGTCGCCTCATATCCCGCAGTAGCATTGTTTGATTCAGGAGCATCACACTCATTTATATCTGCACAATTTGCGATACGACTAGGAATGGAATTCGAAGCATTGCCAGGGAGGTTGAATATACTCACTGGTAATGGGCTCGTATGAGTTAGTAGAGTTATTCTGGCATGTAGTATTGTAGTGTGCGGGCGTTCCTTACCCACCAGGTTGATAGCATTTTTTGTTGGAAATTTTGACGTTATCTTAGGCATGGACTGGCTGAAAGACAGTCATGCGATAATAGATTGTCGTAGAGGGAGTGTATCTTTTAATATTTCAGGCGTGGAGCGATTTACCTTAGTCAGATCAGTAGCAACTCAACAAGAAGAAGGAGTAGTAGCGACAATGGAAGAAGTTCAAGTCCCGAAGGTAGTTAAAGAGTTTCTTGATGTATTTCCCGAAGAACTTCCAGGTTTACCCCCGGTTAGGGATATTGAGTTCAGTATAGAATTGGTACCTGGAACTAAACCGATATCAGATCGAGTTTACAGAATGGCAGATTCAGAGCAGGCCAAGGTGTATCAGCATGTAGAGGAACTGAAGGCGAAGAAGTTTATTCGAGACAGCAAGTCACCATGGGCAGCACCAGTAGTACTTATGGGGAAGAAGGATGGGTCATCAAGATTGTGCATTGACTACAGAAAGCTCAACGCGGCAACAGTAAAGAACAAGTACCCACTACCAAGGATCGATGACTTGTTTGATCAGTTGAGCAGAGTAGAGTTTTCTCCAAGATAGATCTTCGGTCAGGGTATCATTAAGTTAGAGTTCAAGAAGAGGATATTCCCAAGACAGCATTCAGGTCGAAGTACGGGCATTACGAATTTCTAGTTATGCCGTTCAGTTTGACCAATGCTCCAGCAATATTTATGGATTTGATGAACCGCATCTTTATGCCATACCTAGATCAATTTGTCGTTGTGTTCTTCGACGACATTCTCGTATACTCAGCGAGTGAGGAAGAGCATGAAGATCACCTCAGGAAAGTGTTACAAGTTCTGAGAGAGAACCAGTTGTATGCCAAGCTCAGCAAGTGTGAGTTTTGGACGGATCACATTTCATTCTTAGGGCACATCATATTAGGGGCTGGAGTAGCAGTGGATCCCAAGAAGGTAGAAGCAGTAGAGACTTGGCCAATGCCTAGGACCGTAGTGGATGTGCGTAGTTTCTTGGGATTGGCAGGATATTATCGAAGGTTTGTATCAGACTTTGCAAGACTCTCAGCACCCATGACCCGCTTGACACGGAAGGATGTGCCATTCATTTGGTCGACAGAGTACCAGGCATTATTTAAGAATTTGAAGCAGAAGTTGATCACGGCACCTATTCTTACATTACCGGTTGGACCCGGAGGTTTTACTGTATATTGTGACGCATCGGGAAAGGGACTTGGGTGTGTCCTAATGCAACATGGGAAGGTGATAGCGTATGCGTCCAGGCAACTTCGAGACCATGAGAAGAATTATCCAACTCATGACTTGGAGTTGGCGGCAGTAGTATTTGCTTTGAAGCTATGGAGACATTACTTATACGGTGATCGAGTGGACATGTACACAGACCAAAAAGTCTGAAGTACATATTTACTCAGAAGAAACTGAACATGAGACAGAGAAGATGGTTAGAGTTGATCAAGAATTACGACGTGGAGCTTCAGTATCATCCAGGCAAGGTTAATATGGTAGCAGACGCTCTTAGCAGGAGAGGCGGCGCATTTATGTTGACATCACAGAAACATATTTTAGAAGACCTTCAGGAGATGGACATCGAGGTTATACTTCCTAGTGATGTAGGAATTCTGGCAAGTCTACGAGTTCAATCTAACTTAGTAGACAGGATCAAGGCAGCTCAGGCACAGGACCCAAGGATTCAGAAGCTTAGGACAGAATATGAGTCGGGACTCAGGAAGGAGATGAAAATTCACGAGGATGGTACGCTTAGATTTGGATCACGTCTATATGTGCCAAGTGGAGATATTAGATAAGAGGTTATGGCAGAAGCCCACAGTTCTCAGTATTCTATACACCCTAGAGGGACCAAAATGTACCAAGATATCAAGCAGCACTTCTGGTGGAACGGAATGAAGAGGGAGATAGCTAGATTCGTTTCTCGTTGCTTAATATGTCAGCAAGTGAAGGCAGAACAACAAAGGCTAGCTAGATTATTATAACCACTTCCTATCCCGGAATGGAAGTGGAAACATATCATAATGGACTTTGTGACCGGTTTACCGAGATCACCAAGTGGTAAGGATGCTATTTGGGTGATCGTAGATCGGCTTACGAAGGTGGCACATTTTCTTCCTTTTAGAGTAGGTCAATCTACAGAAAGGTTGGTAGAGTTGTATATGCAGCAGATAGTCAGGCAGCATGGGGTCCCTGTCAGTATTGTGTCAGATAGAGATACCCGTTTTACGTCATATTTTTGGAAAAGTTTACATCATAGCTTGGGTACCAAGTTAAGATTTAGTACGGCTTACCACCAACAGACGGACGGGCAATCAGAAAGAACAATTCAGACTTTAGAAGATATGTTGCGAGCTTGCACCCTAGATTTTGGAGGATCTTGGGAGAGTCACCTGCACCTAGTCGAATTCTCGTACAACAACAGTTATCAAGCCAGTATCCAGATGGCGCTATTCAAAGCACTATATGGTAAGAAGTGCAGGTCGCCACTGACATGGGATGATATCGGGGAGAGAAAGATGTTAGGCCCAGAATTGATTGTTCAGACGGTTGAAGTGGTTAAGGGGATTAGAGAGCGACTTCGAGTTGCGCAAGATCGACATCGTCATTGGGCAGACCAGTATCGTAGGCCACTAGAATTTTCGGTTGGGGACCACGTGTTGTAACTCCCAAGAATCAATTTTGGTGAATTTAAGATTGTTTAGTAGAAAACATTATTTTATTCGGTTAACTACTTTAACTGGTTCTATTTAAATTTCTAAACTTTTGAGTGTGGTGGATTATGACACTGGTTTATATCTTCACTGTTTAATTGGTTTTATATTTTGATTTTCCTTATTTTTAGTTAATTCCAACCTTTCTTATTATTTATCAAATTTTGATAAGATTATTGTTACTAATTAACTCGTAATTCTTTCTAATCTAGATTTATTTATAATTGTCAATTTCTGGCTGTCAACCAAGTGGCCTATGTCCATTCAAGTTCTAGTGACCCATGCTTATATATGAATGTTTTCCTCTTCCAATTAATAGGTTGGTTAGGATTCCACATTATGGGGTATATGTTACTTTTTAATGTTTAGAAATATTTTTCTTAATATAATAGTTGGCGAGATATGTAGTCCTGTAATTAGTTACTTAGATGGTTAGAGCAATAACAGAATCAGTTATTAAATTGATTTCTTGCCCCCAGATCTGTTGGAAATTACTAGCTGTGCCATCCAGTTAACTTGGTTAACACACAATATTTTATTATATAAATTGCATATTACTGACACATCACAGCACATTTCCCAACTCTCTCTCTACTGCTCTCTCTCCTCACTATTCTTGGTTGTGCCGACTGAGCGCCGCCGCGACTTCACCGGAGTTGCCGGGATGATGTTCCAGAGATGGATCCTCGCCAGACGTTCACCGCGCCATCGAGCACTTTGCCAGATCCGCCTCTGCCAAGTCATCACCTGACCGGTGCTCGTCGACGAGCCACGACGTCGATCCACCGCCGCACTCGCCTGGACCGCCTCCCAGCGACTGGAGTCGCGCCGCTCGAGCGCCACCCTGCACCGGGGCCGTCCGCATCTCCGCTGCCCTTCGGATCTGGAGACGCGTCGTCGAACCGCGGTGGTTCCATTAACCGCCTCCTCCTGCCGTCCGTCGCCAACTTCGTCGAGATCCAATTCCGGCCAGATCTGGGCCATGGGATGAGCGGTCGTCCTCGGTTGACTTCCTCCTCGTCGTCTCCAACCATTGTCTTCTTCGGGGCCACCATCGAGCTCCACCGCCGCGTGGACGCCATCTCAAGTCGCAGCTTCACTGAACCAATGTAAGCATCTCCTTCCTTGTCTGGCTTCTCCTCTTCTGATTCTTTTTATTCATGTGTCATGGGGAGGGGTGTTTGGAGTAGAGTTTGGTTGGGTTTGCTGAGAATGATATGACTGAGAGTAGGTGAGTGAGGAAAGAACGTTATGGAGGAAAAGGGGGGAACCTTGATTGCTTAGTTAAGAATTTTGGAAAGAGAAGATGATGATGAGAGCGGAGGAAGAGGAAGCTTGGTTCGGCTGTGAAGTAGGGAGAATGGGAAGCATGAATAAGTGAGGATATATAGAGAGAGGGGAAAGGACTCTTTATTTTCCTTACTGTTGTGAACAAATGGAAAGTGGGTGGTGTCGGTTTTAGCTGAGTAATGTGAAGTAGTGATGGAACGTGGAATTAAATATTAGGCTGTTTTGTCATGGAGAGTGAACGAATAAAGAAGTGAAGAATGGGTTTTAGAAAATAATGATGAAGAGGGTCCTGTCCGTTTACACAGTGTCGGGCTGTGTGTTGAGAGTAAGTCTCTCATTATATTAATGCTCTGGCAGGATAGGTTCTCGGGATGTGGGGTTTTAGAGTTGCGTGTGTATAGAAAGCATTGAGTGGGCTTTGGAGTGTGAGTGTTCGACTGAGAAGTAATAGGTGAGAGAATAGCTATGATGTCCTGATGTTCCATCAACATCACCATCGTTCTTTAATAAATCAATGAGAGCTTGCAATGCATACAAATTTTAAGGGCAGCTATACCACTAGCTCAGCAAACATTTAGGATGGGACTCTTTGGCTGGAAGTATGATGGGAAAGTGAGTGGCCGAGTGAGAGTAAATATGGAGAGTGGGCTGATGGGCCGGGTCTCTAAGCCTAGGGATTGGGCTAGTAATTTAATTGTAAGAATTTAGGTTTTAACTGATTAAATACACAGAGTATATAAGATTGGACTGGTTTGTTGGTTTGTTGGTTTGGGCTGATTTGTTTTAGGTAAATTTAAGTTTTAAATTGCTAGTTTAAACAGAGGTTGGGTTGGGCCAGTAGGCTAAGAAGTGGACAGGCCGGGTTGGGCTTAAGGCTGGGCTTGGACTGAAATTTTGTTGAGTTTAGTTGGCATTTGTAGTTTTAAAAAGACTTTTAATATCATGTTAGCATCAATAAATAATTAATATTTATTCTAGATTGATATTTAGTAAATATTTGGCTAAAATTTTGTTAGAATAATATTTCATTATTTCTACTATCAATGTTACCTTATTATTAATATCATTATTAATCTTCTTAATTTTATTGAGGATATGTATAGTGATTCCTAAAATATTATAGAGTATTATTTGCTAATATTAGATAATATTGTATTTTCTAAATATGGTTAGAAATAGTTTAACTAGCAATTATTCAGTGTATATTTTTTTTCTAACACAAATGATTTCTTACTAAAATATAATTAATGATATTTTCAAGCTATATCGATAAGTATTTTCTATAATGTTAATAAAACATTTCTTAGTTTATTGATTAAAGACTTGGTAAATAACTATATCTAGCTAATGTCATTATTTCAAAACCCTAATAAAATTGTACAAATATTATAACAGGTGATTCATTACAACCATGCAGTACTACTCATCGTACAACCAAACCGAGGCAAGTACATTCTATGGTTTTGATCAGTACATTTTCTTGTTCTTTATTGCTGACACACTGCGACACGTTCATGATCTTTTCTGGCTTGTTCTTTCATGATCTTACTTGTTCTTTCATGATCTTACTTGCATCTTGGGGTGGGAAAATACTCTAGATATGTGACCAAACCCGGATACTTATTCATGATCTTTAGCTTAGGCCTCGCACAGTGCACGCGGGTCCTAAGCCGTACCTTATATGATCTTTCAGGATCTTTTCATGCTCTTTCATGGTCTTACCCAAGCCGGTCACATATCATAGTAGTATTTCAAATATATTACACACATGTTCAGGATTTTGTTCTTACATTAGTTCCTATGATCCTGATCTTGATATTAGCTATAGTCATGATCTTTCCTGTATCTTTATAGCAGTAGTTCATGATCTTCCTGTTCTTTACATATCATGTTCTTCTTGTTCTTTCAGCATTTACTTTCCATATCATGATGTTATTGTTCATTACCTAGAACTGTACTTTGCTCCGCTCCTGAATAGGATATGTTGCAGGTATGTTTGCAGGACATTGATCTACTCTATGGGCCAGAGCCCAGGATTTAGCTGAGCAGGATGAGGCTTAGCTTGAGGCTTCAGGTTTAGATTACTTAGCTTTACTTGAGGTTTTGACTTTAGAGTTCATAGCACTTTTCATTTCTGTTGACTTTAGTACATTATGATATCTGGATTTGTGGATTATGGTGATCATTCTGGGATACGTTTTAGATGCTGTGATTCTATACTTTCGTGTTTATCTGGTTAGTTTTCCCTAGCTTGGTACAGCTTACTTCGTCGTGTCTAACGACGAAGGCTGGACGTGTCCGACTCGTGTCCGATTATTCGAGAGCGGGTCGTGACACGTGTTCTTGCGAATCTCACCTACTCGTGGGGTCATTAGATTTGGCGTTCGCGGGAAGTTGAGTCCCCGATATGTGGGCCCATTTGTTATCCTCGATTGGGTAGGCGATGTTGCTTATCGTTTGTCCCTTCCACCTTCGTTGCACGAGGTACACGATGTGTTTCATGTATCTCAGTTGCGAAGGTATGTATCGGACCCAAGCCATATCCTCGATCATTCTGAGCTGGTTGTTGGTACCAACCTGTCTTACGAGGAGCAGCCTGTGTCCATTTCGGACCGAAGAGAGAAGATACTCAAGAACCAAACAATTAGCCTTGTCCGTGTTGTTTGGGGTCATCACTCCTTAGGAGAGTCAACGTGGGAACGTGAGAATGATATCCGATCACGGTATCCGCACCTATTTGACTCACAAGGTATATTTCTTTCCGTATATCTTGATTGTCTTGATTCCTCATGCTTATCGCCCTATGTATATAATTGCTGAATGTCGTCGATAGATAAATATAGATATATTACTTGCTATTGATATTGTAAGATGACTGCTTCCTCGTTAAAATTGCTGTACTTAGATTAGTTTGGCCCTGATATTTCTATCCTGCTTGGGTTTGAAATTCCGAGGACAAAATTTTTTCTAAGAAGGGTAGAGATGTCACTCCCCGTTCCCTGAATATGTATCTTAATACGTGTACGACTTGAATATATTTATTTATTTAATATTTATCATGCATTTGTTATGTATTTAATTTCCTTAATTCTCCGCTAATTATTTTTTTGTATTTTAATTTCTGCTTTTGTTTTACCCTTGGGTTAGTTGGTTCATTTTCGGATTTTGGTGATTCATCTTGAACCCAACCAACCCCCACCTACCACATCTTCATTTAAAGCCCCAACCCTTTCTCTCTCTTCATTACTTCTCCTTCTTATTTACTCTTCTTTTTCCTCATAACTCTCTCGACCTTCCCAGCCGCATAGGCAAGTACAACTTGCTTCATGGAGGAACTCAAGTTTCGTTGTTCCATTTTCTTCTTCACGAGATTCTAAGACATTTTAGTACTTAGCATTTTCAATTTACATGGCTCATTTCATGTAGATCTAAGTTTAATACATTTTCGAATTTCTTGAATTTTGATCTATTAAACATTGTTATTTTTAAGTTTTGATGGTTCCATATTGTAGATAATTTCGTTCTACCCTATTTTGACCTATGGAAGTCCAGATTTGGGCTTGGAATGAAGGATTTAGGGAGCTTGGAAGCAATGGCTTTCATGGTTCTGTCTTCAAAAATTGGAGAAGAAGAACAGTGCTCAGCCGTATGGCACTTTCTGGCCGCATGGCACTTTCTTGCCGCATGGCACTTTCTGGCCGCATGGCACTTTCTGGCCGCATGGCACTTTCCTTGCCGTATGGCACTTTCTGGCCGCATGGTACTTCCTGGCCGCATGGCACTTCCTGGCCGCATGAGCTTGTTAGCTCCCAGCCGCATGAATCACTTATTCTTAGCCGCATGAGCTTGTTACTTCCCAGCCGCATGATCTATTTTTCCCTGGCCGCATGAGCCCCGATCTTCCCGAGCCGCATGATCTTGCTGGCCTTAGCCGCATGACCCTGCCGCATGAGCTTTACCCGTATGGCTCTTAGTAGCTTTGCTGCATGGCCGGTTGGCCCCTGCCGCATGGAGATCCTTGGCCGCATAAGCATGACCTTTGTCTCCCAGCCGCATGGGATCCTTACCCAATCTAGCCGCATAGATGGGCATCCAGCTACTGCCACTCATAGTGCCTTTTGGCTGTTTATTGTCCCGAATTGACATTGATTGTTACCTTGACTAATGATTGATCATGCGTTCCTAGTTGGAACTAAGAGACTGGCTAGTCGTCTTATTGAATTGAATGAGACACGTTCATGTATGAACCATGAACCATTGTGATCGACTAGCCGATCCGAACATTGGCATATGGACACATGTTGACTTCCCTTTTTCTGTAAAAGCAGCATGTGTATCTTACAGTCAAGGCATGATTATTCCGTGGCTAGGTTTGATTGTTGCATTACGCTATGTAAGACCTACAACCTAGCCGCACGGGCATCGTTGTAGAGTTGTGCATATCGTACTCTGTACGGAAGTACTCATTCTGAATGACCATGATCTACGGCATGAGATTTCAATCAACATAGGGACTATTAAGCTAAATAAAATAACGATTGCATGGAGAGAATGGATTCCTGAGTTCTTACATGGCAGCCATCTTTGGGACAATTAGTGCCCCGACATGCCGGCTGGTTCCCACTGATACTAGAAACCTGCCACACGGGCAGGGAGTGGTATCTGCTTATACTATTATATAGACTGATGACGAACGTCCCGCTGGGACTCGTCTAATTCATGATTGGCGCAATTGATTATTGGATAGACTAGCCTTGCTTGTACATAGTAAGAACTGAAGAATCCCTTATTGCATATTTCCAAGACAACTTGGAACTTACAGTAGCAAGCCGTCGTAGTTGCATGGCCGTTTAAATTGATTTGTTTGTGTAGTGTACCTACTCGGTTAACTACTGAGATGAGCGGAATGTCAGGACATGACGGGTCAACTTCTGTCCTTGTTTGGTTCGGAAGTTGGCTCGAAGTGTCGTGATGTTGTGCGAACTCCAGTAGCAAGCAGAGATCTATTTATCATATTCTTAACTCTTACCACTAGTTCTAATTTCTCATATCGTGCTTCCTTGCGGTACTTGCTATTAGAGGTCTAACCTCTCTGGTTTTGCATGGCCAGATTTAGAGCCAGCTCCCGAGGACTCAGCTTACTTCCACCTCCAAGATGGTCAATACTAGAGGAATGGTCGCAGGAGGACACGAGTGGGTTCCTTGCTTCCCTGCTCTTTTTACTGCTTACTTTACTTATTGCCGTTTGGCACCGACATGTTAGTCGGACTGTCTTGCACTTACCTTTACATAATTGTAACTAAGTCAGACTGCAGCTGATAACAATTGTGTATACCTTGTTATATCATCTGGCTATGTTTGTATAGCCAGATCTCGAGAATATTTTGACTGAGCGTTTGGGACGCCTTACTGCTTTATCTTATATGTTCTCTATTATTGCTTCTTGTTTGAATGATTGAGACAATAGATGCTGATCAACCCTAGTGAGACTTTCATGTAGTATGCACCCCGTCTTTTAGACAGCATTGATCGTATTATACGGTATTCATCTACCCGTAATACGTAGCTGGCTGAGTCATCCCCCGCTCTCCGGTATTCCGGTTCTGGGGCGTGACACCATGGGCGCATATAAAGTCATGCGCCCACACTGAGGAAGGCAAGGATCTTGGGCGCATATAAAGGGCTATGCGCCCAAGGCTGAAGTCACTGTGGGCGCATAAAATGCCATGCACCCACACACTGTTCTTCTTCTCCAACCCGAGAAGAACTATGGAATCCATGAACTTCCAAAGTCCATAAATCACTCAAAATAAATCGAAATCCGGGTTTTCAAAGGTCTATTTTGGGTAAAATCAAATTCTCTACAACATAGAACAATCAAAACATGAAAATAATCAAGTTTGTTTGATCAAAACCCAAGAAAATCGAGAAAGCTACAAACTTAGATCTACAAGATTCCCTTCATCTAAGCCAAAAACTCCAAGTTCTAAAGAGGCTTAGAATCAAGAGGGGAAGACAATGGAACAACAAAATCTAAGATCCATTATGAAGCAAGATTGCACTTGCCTTTGGTGGGTGGAGAGAATTAATGGAGGAAGAAGAAGTAAATGAAGAAGTAAAGGAAATAATGAAGAGAGAGAAAGTGGAGTTGATATTTATATCAATCCTCTCCATCTCTAACAAAAACCAAAATAAACCAAGCCAAGCTAAACCAAGTTAAACCAAGACCAAACCAAGCCAAGCCAAGCCATGCTAGACAAGTCAAAATACGGGTCGGATATCCGTACACGTACACTGAAAATACGTATAACGAAAAACGGGAGTGACAGGCACGGAGGACGCCATCACATCTGACGCTTGGCTCGAGGACATAGAGTCCATCCTGGCAGCAGCAAAGGTTCCGGTTGTGGAACAAGTAGCTGCGGTGAAGATGCAACTTCAGGACCAAGCTCGTGACTGGTGGGCCTCTGTGGAAATGGATATGTGGCATCCCATCTCTTGGGATAGCTTCAGGAAGAAGTTTCGGACCAAGTACTTTGGAGTATGTCACGACCAGCACCTGTGATTTCGGATACGAGACGGACACGCCTAGCCTATGTTGTGGGAGACAACATAGTAAGTTGTATCTATTCTTAGTTATATTCACATCATCAATATCTCACAACAATCTATCTCAATCGCACTAAATTTATTAAAAAGAACCAATAAACACTTGTTCCACAAACATTCACTACAAGATAGGTTGGCAAGAAAATACAACAAAAATGTAAAAAAATAAACTAAACTAAAGATATGTCTTGTTGCAATGAAAGAAATATGATTCTAAGCTAAGCAATAGTTCCTTCAGTAGGAATGTTCATCAAAAAACCGTCATTGTCAAGTCCGTAGTATGTGTTGCATGCTAACTCCTCCTCGATCAAGGTACAACCTACAACGATCCAGTTAGAAAAGGAGCAAGTACAATCCTACAATTTACGCTACTGATACATGGCATGATAAGAATGAACTGATAATAAAAGAGAAACATGAAACAAGAGAGACAATATGATAGAGGGTACTTACAAGTAAAAACATCACGCTTGTTTCGAAAGAAAGAACAACATGCTTGGACTAGCTATACTACGTGTGGCTTTGAAAAGCTAGTAGATACGTGATCGACTAAATAGGATGCACAATACACAATAGTATGGTGGTCTATTACCACGGTCAGGCTTAATTCACACGTGCACGATGTGCGAGTCAAGCTATGCACAATATTACACTGTGGGGCTTTGATCACGTATCAACTAGACATTTTTTCCTTCCCAGTGTCGGTTAAAATGTACGGTTCAATTGAAACATACTGGTCATATGGGAAACAGTTAATAACTTGCAATTTGGAGAAACATGGCATAATTGTAACTTGAAAATTTAAAGACAACATGCTTTTAGAGGAGATACAATTAATAACAGAGACATGCAAATCATATCATGTACAGTTTTGTTCGTTGTAGTGTACTTGTCTGGATTTACCGAAGGATGGATGTTGACTTGGTGTTCAAGGTCCTCAACTTGTAAAAGTACAATATGTGCTTAGTTTAAAGATAAATTGTTATGTGTTGTGCTTACCAACTAGATCACGTTGTACTAGGTTCGGGTCACAAGGTCATGGCACACTATGCTAACCTTGGTCATAAAATCTAACACAATATTTATATAAAGATAATACACATCAAAAGTACTTTTAAACATGTTAAAATTGCAAGTCATGGTATGCTATAATTTACAAAATTTTAATAGTAATTAAAAATATTTTATTTTAATTATTAAAAAAATAACGTATTTATGAAAAGTGGTTTACCGACGTTCGTTTAAATGGTTAAAGGTCTATAAATACCAAGTTACTATTTTTCATGGGTCAAATAGGTCAAAGTAAGAAAGGTATTAAATTTTCACAATTTTTAAATAACTACATGTATTTATAGAATTTTTCGTATCAAAAATTAATTTAATAATAATTATTTATAATTAATTGCTAACAGAAACTAACTTTTATTTTGTCCAAAATCTACATGTAAATATACCAAGTTTGCCAAAATAAAATCTAGTATTTAAATATAATTTTTATTTATTTTTCAAAAATTATTTACTAATTATTAAAATTAAAAATACTATATACGTAATAAGGTATTTTACCGTTTTAGTTAGTAATAATTTATTTCTGGAAAGATATAATTTAAATACTAGGTTTAAAATTACTATTTATCATAATTTAACAATTAAATAATACAATATATAAATATACAAATACAAAGAAATACAATAACATAATTTTGAAATACCTAAATACTTAAATAAAAAATACCAAATACTTATAGAGAAAGGATCAAGATCCCCACACTTTTTGCATCCCCATGCATCCCCCCTATTTGCACCATCCAACGGTTAAGATTAGATGACTTAAAGTACCATCCAACGGATGTGAACATGGGGATGCATGGGAATGCAAAAATTGTGGGGATGCCTATCCTTTTATATATATATATATATATATATATATATATATATAACACAACATAGGCGGAATTCGAACTCGGGTCTCACATAGGTGATCCTACGGCCGCTCAGGTGACCACTGGGCTAATTCGGCTCGTTGATTATAAGGTAACATACATATATATACATACAACCTATGATATGAACAAAATATATATAAACGACGGAGGGGAATTCAAACCTTGGTGGCCAAAGGGGGAGACTAGGGGGCGCCCGCTGACCAGTCGGCCAAGCTAGGGTTTGCATTAGCTACTGCTCTTCCTTCTTATTTTCTGTCTCTCTATCTCTATTTATATTGGTTGTGGCTTTATTAGGGAGTCTCCTAATTAGGGGTGTCGGTTTAGGGTGTAGGTTAGGACTTTGATATAAAAATATTTTTTTATTTTTTATTTTTCTTTATATATATATATATTTTTTTTTTATTTTTTTTTATTTTATATATATATATATATATATATATATATATATATATATATATATATATATATATATATATATATATGAGTTTAGCACACACCTAGGCCACAAAAACCCACTCTAGACCATCCGATCTGGAATTTCTAATTCCTTGATGGGTACTGATAGCCATACAGACAATCTGGACTAAGAGGTCAAATTTTTTAAGAAAATTAGGATACAGAAACATACACATGACACACAACACTGGTTTATAATCTTAATAGTATCTGCCTGCCTATGAATGTTGCAGATGTATATAAAGGATGATGTGTCATATGTATTAGTTTCTAGTATCTCCACTGTCTGCTGAGAGAAGATTCAGATAACAATCCTATGGAAGAGTATCCATGCAACCTATAGGTAGCTACCATAGAGCTCCAATCCGCTCACACTCCCATCCTATTTATATCAGCACAACAGAGGAAATGATGAAACAGAGCAATTGCCTTGCATATGGTCATACTGCTGCCAACTTCGAATTCTCACAGAGATGGCTCCCTTGGAGAAGAAGAAAATGGTGCGTTCCTTTCTTGAAAAAGAAACAAGTCCAGCAGAGATCTCGAAAGATCATATACAAGTGGATCTCGAAAGCATCAAGAAATACTTCAAAGAATACAAGGTGGATGCTGATTTCGCCTCAAAGGCCTCTCCTTTGCCGGAGTCAGAATACTCCTGGAAGTGTTGGTGTTGCTGCTTCTGCAACCTCAACTTCTCCGACTTCGCATCCCATGGGGAGCATATCTTCACCAAGCATTCGGAACCCCTCCCTGAAGGTCTGCTGGCCTACTTGCCGGGCTTTCTAGCGGAGTTCCCTAAGGAATGGGCCAAGAAGATATCTGAAACCTGCTGGAAACCCATTAATGTTTCCATTGACGCTTTATTTACGGAGGGCTGCTGGACACCCACTACCGATTGGGATGTGTCGCTCATGTCGACGGACACGGAGAGGGCGAAGCTTCTTGAATCTATCGGTATGTCCTTCAAGACTCTTCTGGAGAAGAAGTTCCTCCATATTAGCCAATTCTACACTGTATTAGACTATGCCATGGGAGTAGTGGAAGGCCTACCGTCGGGGAAGCTGCTGATGATTAAAGGAGTGGATAGGACCTCGACATTGTGCTTTCGCTGCCTGGAGGCTCCGCAACTCGAGCATGTCCGAGACATCTTGCGTAAGATAGAGCTGTGGACCGGAGAAAGAAACCCTTCTGATGACCTCGACAATGTCTTTCTTGGTCCTCAAGATGATGGGTTTCTTGCTCCACCTGACAACAATATCAGGGTGGTTCTTGATCGTAGCAAGTCCAGACTCCTTATCTATGCCGATGGATGGTTTAGAAAGTGTGATAACAGCAGCAACGGTGATGCTTCCTGGAAGGTTGATGCAGAAGCAATGGTTTCCTGGTTATACAGTGGTCGTAGTGTTGAAGATGCTGTAACATCCTGGATCAAATCAAAAAGTGTAAGGGATGATTTAGGTCCTTGTATACTTAAAAAGTACACCGTGAAATTCAAGAAAATGAGTGTTATTATGGGACTGAGGAAATACTGGATGACATATGAAATTGCTCTGCTAACAATAGAGGCCAAGTTTGAGGATGAGCGCAAGGGAAGGGCTAAGGGAGAGCAGCATGCCATTCAAAGCTTGAAGGCTATTCTAGAAGGAATGAAAGAGAGTCTTGCTGAACCTTCTGAGGAAGATAGTAAGGTTTGTATGAAAGCTATCAAGCAAGTTCTTATGGGGGCAGAAGACATCAAGGCCTCTGGGGATGATGAGTATAATTTTGATACTCAAAATGGTTGTGACATTTTGACGGAAAACATCATCATAAGGAAGGCGTTAGCGAAAGAGAAGACAGAGTTAAACATGAAGGTGTGTGTAATTTTCAACATTTCCGGGGACAAGTTTAGAACCTTTTGTGTTTTACCTCTTGTCTCACTTATAACTATCTAGTACTTTTGCAGTTCCTTCAGAATACGGCACAAGTCAAGAACAGTCTTGCTGCGTGTCATAGATTTGAGGAAATGCTCAATAAGGTCGATTGTATTGATTATCTTACTCTAGTTATACCATCGGTGAAGAGTGCCCTACGGGTCAGTTGCTGCTCACAACTTATTTCAAAGCTTTTACACCCATATTGCTTAAAGTTTATATTCACAACTTTAAAATGGCAGGAAAAATGGGAGGCTGATGCGATGTCTGAAGCTTTGTTGAAAGAGTATGAAGAAACACAGGAAAATTGCAATAGCAAGATGTCAAAAGGACAGAAAGAAACTCGGTATGAACTTCTCCTTCGATTTCAAATGCAATAAAGCGTTTGTGTGATCTATCAGAATAAATTATAATCTGACATAATAATTTTTGTACCACATTCAAAATGATCTACCGTTCCAACCAGTTATAGGAATGTGTCTTATCTTCAAATAATTATCTGTGGAATTGTATCTTTTATTTTCTATCATTCCAATTTCAACTGTGGATCTGTATGAAATAAGAAAAAATTATTTCGAAGGAATTTTTAATTATTAGTTGATCAGTAAACCAAATACTTAAAATCTGAACATGCTACATTTTGATGGGATTTTTAAGGTTTGTCATCATTTCTGTTAGCAAAATTGGATATACGAGTAAGTGAGATAATGGAATATCATAGAACTCTCTCACAAGCTTAGGTTTAAGAAAATGATGGATAATAGTTAAGAATGCGGTACTGTCGGAAGGATGGGCATCAAGTGAGTTTGTTTGTTTGGTTCTAAGAAGTAATACATGTCAAATGATATGTTAAGGATGCCAATATCACAATTAAACATTGAGGACTAGGAAGCACAATTTCAAAGCAACTTTTGAACTATAATATATTCCAATATTGATCAGGTTTGGAGGATTGTGATACTCTTTATGGTATCAGTAGCAAGATCTACAGCAGTAGGGAGAATAGTAGAATTATGTTGTACCTGTTGCTTTAAGATTTTCATCTTGTATTCTAAGATCATAATGTACAGAACTAATCTGGATTGGATCTCTAGTTACTAAAAGTACCTCTTTTTTCCTTTATAACTATATGTTGTTGTTAGAATAGTTATCATCTATATCTTGCTGAAGGGAAAATATTTGTGCAGACGACGCTAATCTTCTCAAGCCTGGGCCTAATTCAAATGATAGCTACTTGCAAGGAGTAAAACACAACATTGATGTCAAGGAGTTGGAGAGAAGGCTCATGGAAAAAAGTTGAATATCGAAAGACAATGTGTCTGCAGAACCTTAGTGCAGTGTCTCAATGAACACATGATTTCTCATGCTTTTCCTTCAATAGGCTAGCATATTCAGAGATGCTTATTGTGTTCCCAAGTAATGCTGCAATTTTTTTACATTGTGCAATTTTTTGTCAATTTAAGTGTGGTAGCTGTAGAGCTCCTTTCGATTCTTTCCATTTCTTCTGTTTTTTGGATGTTATCTTCAATTTTTTTACTTCAATTTTTTTCCCCAAATGTTTGTCAATTTCTGGCATCAGTAGCAGGATTTACAGCAGTCACCATGGAAAGATGTTCTCAAAGGTTACATTCATAAATCAGATTCCCATATAGTTGAATGTGTTTGTTTGAGTTTCTCCCTCTTTAGACCGAGTTGAACTTTCCGATGATACTGTAGGGTTTTTAAATTGAAGATCGAGTTAAGCATGCAAATGATACTGTAGGGTTTTTCCTTTACTACAGATTACGAAATGTAACTAGAATCCAAAGGCACAAATGTATAGGGAGTAGTGATATGGGTTTTTCCTAATCTTAAATGGGTTGAACAAATTTATTTTCTTTCAGTAATTAAGATGAGTATATAAGTAAAAAGGAGGATCATATGGATTTGAGCTTCTCCCTCAATGATGTCATATCCATATGAACATTTTTTTTCGAGGCTAAAAATTGAATTAACGCTCATTGATATGATATCCAGATGAACATGTTCAGAGTGTGCTAAGTTCAGAGCCGGTCATGATAATTTCGAGGCCTAGGACGGAGTTTGAAAGTGAGGCCTCTTGGTAAACGGAAAACACCTAATTTTCTCATACAAATTTTATGGATTTTTTTTGGTTACCAATTTTATCAATCAAAATTTCAAAAAAAAAAAATGATTAAAAAGTAAATAGTTGACTAACTTTACTGAAGTTTTTTCCTTTTTTCTAATTGTCAAAGAAAAAAATAAAAATAAGATCATTTGGAGACAAAAGGACAAAGTAAGTGTTATATAATAAAAGATATTTTGAAGAAAAAAAAAAGTTGGTCTTGTGATAATGATCCTCTTAAAGTATTTTTTTGATATATGGTTTGAACCATGCTATTGTTATTTTGCTTCCTAAAGCTTCCTATAAGTGAGTACATGTCCTCTTTGGACAATCTTCCTACTAAATTCGTTAATACGGTGTATTATATAAATGGGTCCAGAGCATGTTTGTGTCTTCCCATTACAAGGGCGGGCTGTCTAGTAAGTAGCATTGGGTCATGTTTGGGGTTCTCGCCTTTTGAGAGGCCTGGAGAGGTCGCCTAGCTCGCCCACCCTCTTGGCAGGCCTTGGCTCAGTTATATAGTTAGTTGCCACAGTTGCTCTGTTTCCCAAATTCTTGAATTTTATTCTTTTAGTTTTTGTTTAAGATCAACTACCACAAAAGTGTGGTAGTTAACTAGGAGGAAGGGGGAGTTGCACAATAACGGCAGTGTCAATCTTCAATCTTAAGTTGCAAAGTTTTCACTTTCACATACATAGGCCTCCATTTGACTGCGTGTGTGCCTAGAGGAGCATATCGGATGACCATTCTTTGACAAAGTAGGAGGTTGACTACATGACTAGAAAGGCAAGCTCCTATTATTTGAAGGATGACACTCTTATTAACTTGTTCATTGTACAATTCCATCTTATAACTACCTAACAAACGAAGGTGATAGCGTATGCTTCTCGGCAATTGTGACTCCATGAGAAGAATTAATCGACAAATGTCCTGTAACATGCAACAATCATTTTGCCTCTAAGCACGTATGCAGCTTGGTCATAGATTTTCGATGCCAAGCTACTATTGATATAGTTTTCAATCCCAACCATGGTGCACGTAAGCTTAGAAAAGCATGACAAAACCGGTGGTTAGGCAAACGGGCTGTTGGAATTATTCAATAATTAAGGGGCCACACATGTAAAATTAATTGTGTTTGGGCTATCTAAATAATTAAGCCAAATTAAAGTGGTCTATTTGAAAATTGGCTTAAGGGTATAATTGTCATGGAATTAATGTGTAGATACCGGAGATAATTCTAATTTGATGAGGGGCCAAATTAGAAATATCAACACATATATAAATATGTGTATTCATTAGGGTTATGGTTCCCAACTTATACGGCCACCAAAGAGAAGTTTTCTCTTTTTCTCTTCTGCATCCCCATCAACAGAAAGAGAGAGGGACAAAGGATTCAGATTCACCTTTGTCATTAAGGGTCGTAGCAAGTTGGAAGATCGAACCCAATAAAGAGACGATCGCTTCAACATCCATCAAGTCTAGCAATGGATTCAGGTACGCTTCCGCAATCAATTTAATTTATGTTCTTCATCTCATGAATCGACAGAGTACAATAAAATTTATAACAAATGGTATCAGAGCCTCCCTGTTTGATTTATGAGATCGAATGTTTAGATTCAATTTTTTTTGTTGTTTAGGAACCCTAGATCGTAAGATCTAATTTAATTTAGGGTTCCGATTTTTCGATAATAGTTGAGGTATGCATTGATAACTGGATGATGCCTAGGGTTTTCGGTCCATAGTTCTCTACAGTTTTAGTTCCACTTGGAATTTGGTTGTTCATTTAATATTTGAATATTTATTTAATTTGTATGCATGAATGGATTCGGTCGATGTGATGTTGCTGATGCATGTTTTGAACTTTCTGTAGTTATAAAGATGATTTGCAGATAAACCCCCGAATTTGAGTACACGTATATTTTATATACACATTAAAGCTTCCATTAATCTTTTGGAGAATTAATGTTTGCTGATGTAATGTTTGCATGCAATATCTTTTGGAGAATTAATGTTTGCATCCACATATAAAGCATCCATTCATCACAACTTTTTGTTGAGAGTGGGATTTTGAACCCACACCCTTTCGGACCAGAACCTTAATCTGGCGTCTTAGACCATCTTAGCCATATTAATGTTACAAATTATTTTTTGTTGGGAGTAGGATTTGAACCCACAACCCTTTCAGACCAGAACCTTAATATGCCACCTTTAGACCAACTCAGCCACATGGTGCTTTGATGTAGTAATGAACCAACAGAACTAAAGAACATATTTCTGTATGAAGGTTTCTTTGGTTGGCTGATTTAATTCGTGATTTAAATCATGCACAAGATTTACATGCTTTTGATATAGTACATCAATTTTGGTATAATCTTTATAGATTATTTGATGTAATCTGTTGATGCATATATTTGATCTTCTATAGATTATTCTATTTAAAGTAATCCTTATGAATTATTTGATATTATCTGTTGATGCATATATTTGTTCGAGTTTAATCGGTTGATTATTTAAATTTAAAAATATGCAAGTTCATAAGGATTTATGTTTATTTAATTTAAATAAGCAGAAGGATTTGGACATGATTCAGTTTTGTAAAATTTAGTCAACATTCAAATTTTTTTGTGCCTTTTGTGACTAGCAATAGTCGTCTAATATTCTAAATGGACCCATTGAAACAAGATGTCGTCAAAGTGACCTCTTTTGCGTAGATAGTCTATACGAGATGTTGGATGTTTGTGTGTGTACATTCATGCGGGTATTAGCCGGCCCAAAGGAAGGTTAATACTTGGCCGAATTTCACACATACTTGTGGTGATAAATGTGTGATAATTATAAGGTTTACATGTGAATAATACCCGATCCAAAGATAGGCTTATTATTTGACATGACTTATTGTCAACGTTTGATCATTACCCCAAGAATACCACTTGCAGTTAATATCATTGTCCAAAGACTTGATATTAATGATGTACTAGGTATCTTGAGATAGGGTTCACCATTATTTGAATTTGTTTGACTATATTTTACGCTTTGGTTATTTATTAGAGCATGTTTATTTTTGTTGCTTTGTTCTCTTTACAGTTAATGTTGTTAAAATATCTGCCAATAAGATTTTAATTTTCATGTTTAATGGGATAAACTTTAAGGACAAAAAAAAAGAATATAGTAGCTGCTAAGGGTCCAGGTCAAAAGAAACAACAATATAAAACTAAGTGTTGTTCTTTTGTGATAAGACAGGATACATAAGGAAGAAATGTACAAAGTATCACGCATGGCATATAAAGAAATATATATTTCTAAGTTTGGTCTGTTCTGAGGTTAATTTAGATTTAGTACCTAAAAACACGTGGTGGTTAGATTCTGGTGCTACTACCCACATTAGTGTTTATAGACAAGGTTGTCTGAGCTACCGAAGCCAATTGATGGTGAAAGATACATCTATGTGAGTAACGGCAAATCGGTAGAAGTGGATGCAATAGGACATTTTAGGTTATTTTTAGGAACTAATTATTATTTGGATTTGATAGACACTTTTATTGTACCGTCTTTTAGACGAAATTCAGTTTCAGTTTCCTTAATGGACAAATCTGGTTACCATTGTTCATTTGGAAACAATAAGTTTAGTCTATCTTTAAATTCAAATATTATTGGTAATGGTTCCCTTAAGGATCATAATAACCTATATTCAGTTGAAATTATTGCATTTTATAATGAAACCTTGCAAGTGAAGTCATGTGGTACTAAATGCAAAATTAATAATATTTTTTTAGCCTCATTATGACATAAGCATTAGGTCACTTCTCTAGAAATAGAGTTGAACGATTTGTGTCTAATGAAATTTGGATTCCATTGATTTTATAGACTTTAATGTTTATATTGAATGTGTAATGGGAAGACAGACCAAAGTTAAATAATAAGTAGCTACTTTATTGGTTATGCAACAGATCAAGGGGTTAATAATTATACGGTCCCACACTAAGAAAATTTTTTTTTGAGACGAGTAGGGTAATATAATTTTTGAGGATGTTGAGTTTGGGGGAGAAATAAAGTCAGGATCATTGTCTTTGAGAAGGAATCAATTACGATTCCTACTATCACTTTTGACGATGTACAGGATTCTATACATGTCATGATCAAGAAGTGAATTCGGAGTCTCAATAAGACAATGTCGAATTAGCTCTATAAGTCATTGTTGAGATACCTTAACAACGTCAACGTAGCGGCACCCCATTCAAGATAAGGTAATTATTTCTAAGGAACAAACTAAACAAGATCAAGAACCGGTAATATTAAGATGGTCCACTAGAGAAAGAAGAAATATAATTTCGGATAATATTGTCATATTTTTCTAGGAACGTGAGGAAGACTGTGGATACTGGAAGATGATCTAATCAACTTCCGTCAGGCCATGAAAAGTTTCAGTTCTCAAAGTGGATTGATACAATAAATAAGGAGTATAAGTTCATGCAAGACAATAAAGTTTAATAACTTGACCCATTACCAAAAGGTATGAAATCCATTGGTTGTAAATGGACATTTAGAACCAAGAAGGATTCGAAGGGTCATGTGGAGAGGTATAAAGTACGTCTTGTAACTAGTGACTTAACTCAAAATTTTGGGATTGATTTTAAAGAGTACTTTTCTCTTCGGTATCTTTGAAAAACTGCTTTAAAACAATCATAGCACATGTTGCACATTTTGATCTTGAGTTACATTAAATTGATGTCAAAACAATATTTCTCAATGGTAACATTGATGAAACAGTTTAATGGTGCAACCAGAAAACTTTGTGTCGAAAGACCCAAAGAATATGGTTTGAAAATTGACAAAATCTATTTATGAACTCAAGCAAGCTTCTCGCCAAAGGTACTTTAAGTGATTATCTCGTTTGGTTTTGAGATGAACACTATTGAAGATTGTGTGTATCACAAGTTCAGTGGGAGTAGGAATAATTTTCTGGTTTTGTATATTGATTAAAGTATTCAATGCAAACCAGGTGACACCTCTCGTTAAAGGAGGCAAATTCGGTCTCAATCAAGTACCCTAAGGTTAGCCTTAAACTTAAGAAAATACAATAGATTTTTCGTTCATGACCAGTTGTAGGGAGTCTAATGTATGTTCAAGTATGTACGCGTCCGGATATTGCGTACATAGTTGGGATGTTAGGCAGATGTTTAAGCAAATATGAGATGAATCATTGGGTAGCAGCCAAACTACTTAAGTAATTAATAGAGAACAAAGAATTATATGCTCTTTGTAGGAGATCGGATAATTTTGGAGATCATAAGGTATTCCGACTCCGATTTTGTTGGATGCCAACACAGTAGAGGATCCACATCAGGTCATGCTGACTAATGGAGATATATTTTGGATGAGTGTCAAACATGCACTCATAATTTCTTCCCCCATGGCAGCAAGGTTTATAACATGCTGTGGGACATCTATTCAGGAAATATGATTGCGAAATTTTGTCACAAGGCTGCACCTGCAATACGGTGTTGAAAGACCAAATAAATTATGGTGTGACAATAAATCAGCAGTACTGTATTCCAATAACAACAGAAACTTGTATAAGTCAAGGATATTGACATAAAGTTTCTAGTTGTGAAGGAAAGAATTCAAAATTGTTATAGTGTCCATATAGCACATTAGGACAAACTCTATGTTAGCGGATCCGCTCACAAAAGTATTATCACCCAAGGTCTTTCATAAGCATACTGCTCATATGGGTGTTAATTAAGAATATGGCAATATAGTGAGAGTTTGTATTTTATGTATTTGAGTGCTATTTGGTTTTGGACACATTTATGTATTAAAGTATTTTGGATATTTATCTGATCAGATGTATGGAAATTCAATTTATTCTGTTTTCATTATGTTAAAGTATTGATCTCACTAAAGTTAAGGAGGACCAGTTGGAAATAGACATGTATTGATCATATTGCGTGTAATTTTCATGCTACGCATCCATGATTGATCTATGTCGTTTAGCTATATTGGTATATGTGACCATTGATGGTTTAGTTACGCTATATGTGACGAAGGCCGCTTTGATCCTATGTTGATATGGTTAATGGACGAGATTGTCCGGATATACCCTAAGGATTAAGATAGCAATTTATGAGCTCACTAAGGTAAACACAATTATAAGGTTACATATGTGGCCCAGTGGGAGATTGTTGGAATTATTCAATAATTAAGGGGCCACACATGTGAAATTAATTGTGTTTGGGCTATCTAAATAATTAAGCCAAATTAAAGTGGTCTATTTGAAAATTGGCTTAAGGGTATAATTGTCATGGAATTAATGTGTAGATACCGGAGATAATTCTAATTTGATGAGGGGCCAAATTAGAAATATCAACACATATATAAATATGTGTATTCATTAGGGTTATGGTTCCCAACTTATACGGCACCAAAGAGAAGTTTTCTCTTTTTCTCTTCTGCATCCCTATCAACAGAAAGAGAGAGACAAAGGATTCGGATTCACCTTTGTCAGTAAGGGTCGTAGCAAGTTGGAAGATCGAACCCAATAAAGAGACGATCGTTTTAACATCCATCAAGTCTAGCAATGGATTCAGGTACGCTTCCGCAATCAATTTAATTTATGTTCTTCATCTCATGAATCGACAGAGTACAATAAAATTTATAACAGAGTACAATAAAATTTATAACACGGGCTGACTAAAAGTAGCTAGCTTGTTACTGATCTCTTTCAAAGATTGAAGATATTGTGAGATGGATTTGTCACCTTTAGTAAGGGAGTGCGGCTCTGTTTTGAGTTTGACGACGTCAGAGGAGCAAGAGACATTTTCGAGGTCTCTCTCCAGGTTGTCCAAGCAGCCATGTGGCATTTTCGCCTCTGATAGTGATAAATTCTGGTGCACAAGGTTTGCTTCCATCGATGAGTCCCGCGTAGTTTGAAATGAGTAAGGATGGGTTGAAATAATGAGCTCCATAGGAAGTAGTTCTCTCTCCAGTTTGACGGAAACATAGTGTCGGATGTTGGTGAAGGAGCTTGTTTGATGGAAAAAAAAGGATATTTCATTTATGGTGGATGGATGGACCGTTTGGTTTTCAAAGACACTCTGATACCATGAAGAGAAATAGAAAAGGAAAAAGGAAGATGACAATGTTTTTGAATTTTCATTTTTTCACAATACTCAATCATGGTACAGTGCTTTCTATACATAAGGATTCTAGTTCATAAGACCAACCTGACATGATGACTTTAAGAAATATTATCATAGATATTTCGATTAACAGTAGTTGTTCGTCTTTTGAGTGAAAAATTAATAGAGCTAAGATAGGTGCTTAAGATCAAATAATTGTTGTATAAATGAGTCATTTGTGCATATAAGAAGATGTAGCTGATATGTTGTTAGTATGGTGTACAATACATGAAACGTATCTTATGGTACCATATGATATACTACTGTTTCATAAATATTGGTTGAGTCGTTCGTCTCAGTCGTTCCCCACGGCTACCTATAGTGACGTCAAAGTACAAGTGACCATAAAATACAAATTAGACTGGTAGTTTTGTAGGTTTGTCTATTTGACTCATGATGTAATATATACTTAAAGAGTTCGGATTTTGGAACTAGGTTGAATTGTAAAGATTAAACAAGTAAAATAATTTAGGGCCGACCCTAGGATAAGCCTATTGGGTTTGGACAACCCCCTCTGCTTAGGACAACCCCCCAGGTCGAACGTGACATACAAGAGGTCATAGTCGTAGGTAATCTCCCAAGACCAATCCAACAAAGGTCAAGGGACAACCAAAATAAGCTTCGACTTAGACAACCCAACTCTCCATAGAGGCCCGGAAAGAATTATCAAAATAATGTTCCTAAGTTCTAGGATTACTGTATCCTACTATATATGATATGACATTTGATGCATGATACTATATTAGAATTGCTAATATAATCTCTGAAGAAGTTCCCATTTGTATCTTACCTCATATCACATATGATATGATATGAATAACTGTTTTTATCAGCTCTTTAATGCAGTTCAGTTCTTTAGCAAAAAAAAAAATTGCTGAGGTAAGTTAACAAAGTACTATAGATAAGAGTCTATTGTCTAGAGTAGATAAGAGTGTATTGTCTATTACTAATAGGCAAGATGACGAAATACTCTGGATACGTACATTCATCTCTAGGCCACAAGACAATTGCCACTATTATCCATTGTTGCCTCCAAGTACCTATCTAGGTTGCAGAAACATGGATACTGATAGGGATAGGACATAATATGGACTAGGAATACAAAATCCCTAAGAAAATTTGGATACAAATACATACAAATGACACTTAACACAACTAAGTACATTTCGTTTATGATCTCACTAGTATCAGTATCTATAAATGTTACAAATAAAGGATCATGTGACATATATATTAGTTTCTAATATCTCCATTATATTTGGAGGGAGAAGATAGTAGCTGATGCTGATACAATCCTGTGGAGGAGTATCCATGCAACCTATAGGCCGCTACCATAGAGCTCCAATCCCCTCCCTCTCCATCCTATTTATATCAGCACAACAGAGTAAATGATGAAACAGAGCAATTGCCTAAACTAACTCCTACTACTGCCAACATCAAATTCTCCTGCCCAAAACCAGAGAGAGAGAGAGAGAGAGGGAGAGAGAGAGAGAGAGAGAGAGAGATGGTTTCCCTGAAGAAGAAGAAGAAGATGGTCCGTTCCTTTCTTGAAAGAGAAACAAGTCCAGTGGAGATCTCCCAAGATCATATACAAGTGGATCTTGAAATCATCAAGAAATCCTTCAAAGGGAATGAGGCGGTTTCGGCTATCCTCTCAGAGGGCTCTCCTTTGCCGGAGTCAGAAAACCCCTGGAGACAGTGGTCTTGCTTCTACTGCAACCTCAACCTCCCCGACTTCGCATCCCATAGGAGGCATATCTCAATGGAGCATATGGTACCCCTCGCTGAACGTCTGCTGGCCAACTTGCCAGGCTTTCTAGAAGAGTTCCCTGAGGAATGGACCAAGAAGATATCTGAAAGCTGCTGGAAACCCATTAATGTTTCCAACATCGCTTTATCTACAGAGGGCTGCTGGCCACCCACTACCGATTGGGATGTGTCGCTCATGTCGACAGACACGGAGAGGGCCAAGCTTCTTGAATCTATCGGTGTGTCCTTCAAGACTCTTCTAGAGAAGAAGATCCTCCATATTAGCCAATTCTATACTATACTAGACTATGCCATGGGAGCAGTGGAAGCCCTACCGTCGGGGAAGCTGCTGATGATGAAAGGAGTGGATAGGACCTCGACGTTGTGCTTTCGCTGCCTGGAGGCTCCACAACTCGGGTATGTCCTATACATCTTGCGTATGATAGAGATGTGGACCGAAGAAAAAAACCCTTCTGATGACAATGATGTCTTTCTTGATCCTCAAGACAATGTGTTTCTTGCTCCTCCTGACAGCAATATCAGGGTGGTTCTTGATCACAGCAGGTCCAGTCTCCATATCTATGCCGATGGATGGTTTAGACAGTCTGATAGCAGCAATGGTAATGCTTCTTGGAAGGTTAATGTTGAGGCCTTGGTTTCTTGGTTATACAGTGGTGCTAGTGTTGATGATGCTGTAACATCTTTGATCAAAGCAGAAAGTGTAAGATACGATTTAGGTCATCGTATACTTAAAAAGTATGTCGTGATATTTAAGAAAATGAGTGTTCTTCTGGGACTGAAGAAATACTGGATGACATATGAAGTTGCTTTGCTAAAAATAGAGGCCAAATGTGAGGATGAGCACAAGGGAAGGGCCGAGGCAGAGCATGCCACTAAAAGCTTTAAGGCTATTCTGGAAGGATGGAAAGCTGAACCTTCCGACGAAGTTATGAAAGCTATCAACCAAGTCCTTAAGGGGGCAGAAGATATCATCAAAGCCTCTGGGAATAGGGATGACGAGTATAAGTTTGATACTCAAAATGGTTGTGACATATCTAAGGAAGACGACGCCATAATGAAGGCGTTAGCGGAAGAGAAGACAGACTTAAGCATGAAGGTATGTGTAATTTTCAGCATTTCCAGAGACAAGTTTAGAACCTTTTGTGTTTAAGCTCGTCTCACTTATAACTTGCTAGTTCTGCAGTACCTTCAGAATACGGCACAAGTCAAGAACACTTTTGCTGCCTTTCAAAGATTGGAGGAAAGGTTTGATAAGATCGTTTGTGTTGATTATCTTACTATAGTCATACCATCAGTGAAGAGTGTCCTACGGGTTGGTTCTTGTTCTTCACAACTTATTTGAAAGCTTTTACACTCATATTACTTGATGTTTATCTTGGCAATTTTTAAAATGGCAGGAAAAATGGGAGGCCGACGCCTTATCTGAAGCTTTCCTGAAGGAGTTCTCAAAAACAGTAAAATTGCAATAGCAAGTTATCAAAAGGACAGAAAGAAACTCGGTCTGAACTCCTCTTTCCATTTTAACTGCAATAATATGTTTGTGTGAACCATCAGAATAAATCAGTCTGACATAATATTTTTGAAAATTGTTGTTTCTCTTTACCACATTCAAAATGATCCATCATTCCAACCAGTCATTGGAACATGTCTATCGCCAAATTATTGTCATTCCTATTGTAAATATGGATCTGTATGAAACTAGAACAAAATACTACGATCGAACTTTTATTTATTAGTTGATCAGTTGTCATTAACCAAATATTTAAAATCTGAACATGCTACATCTTGATGGGATTTTTAAGTTTTATAGTCATCAGAATATCAGAGATATTGGAATATTAGAGAACTCTCTCACAAGCTTAGTTTTAAGAAAATGATGGATAATAGTGAAGATTGTGGTATCTTTAATTGTGAGAAAGGATGGACATCAAGTGAGTTTGTTTGTTTGGTTGGTTTTAAAGATGCCAAGATCAAAGAGCATTGAGGACTAGGAAGCACAATTTCAAAGAAACTTTTGAACTATATTCAAAATTCACCTTTGGAGGATTTTGGTAGTCTTTATGGTATCAGTAGCTTAAGCTTTTCATCTTGTATTCTAAGATCTCTAGTTACTGAAAGTGCTTTCTTTTTGCTTTGTCATATTGATAACTATATGTTGTTGTTAGAGTTGTTATTATCTATATCGTGCTGAAGGAAAAATCTTTGTGCAGCCGAACCTAATCTCTCCAAGCCCAGGCCTAATTCAAATGATAGCTACTTGAAGGAATACATTGCAATTTGCACGACAAGACGATTTGTCTGCAGAACCTTAGCAGCTTCTAACTGAACCACATGATTTATCTTTTCCTTCAATAGGCTAGCATGCATATCCAAAGATGCATACTGTGTTCGCAAGTGATGCTGCAAATTTTCTACATTGTTCTATATTCAAAGCATTACTAGCCTTAGCTTTTGTTTGAACACAATAAAGAAGTACGGAATTGTGTAAAAGAGCATTGCTTTCTCAAGAGACAGTAGTAACATTTGGAAGCGTTTCTTTTCCCTTGTAATGGACATTGTTCCACTTCCTTTTTTGGTATTTCAAACATCCCCACTGTACACATGTTCTTGAACCATAGAAATTTATTTTCCCCCATTTTTTGTCAATTTTAGTGTGATGTGATGTAGATCTATTTTTGATTCTTCCCATTTCTTCTCTTCCTTTTTTGGTCCTCTTCTTACTATGTTCATTTTTTTTCACTTTACTTTTCCAAATGTTTGCCAATTTATGTTATAAACATAATGTTTTGTGATAAGGTGTAGATCTATTGCCGATTCTTCCCTTTTCTATTTTTGGACGTCATCTATATGATCTTCATTTTTTTTACTTTATTTTCCCAAAGGATATAAATTTATGTTATTTTAACATATTTTTTGTGATATCATAGGTATATTGTCGATTGTCCCCCATTGTTATGTCTTTTGGATGTTTTTTTTTCAGACGTCTATCTTCCTTTTTTCGGGTTTTGATTCCTTTTTGTACTTTATTTTGCTCCACTAGAGCTCTACAAATTTTTGATCACTACAAATCCATCATCAAACACAAGATCTTAATTTTTCTTGAGGGTACCGTATTTATATATCATTTTTTTCTATCCTTTTTTTGCTGGTCAGTTATTTGATTTTTTCCACTGTAACTTTATTTTTGTGCTTGGTCGAATTTTTTTAGTTATGGTGTTCTAAGCATGCATGTCTGCATACTCCATTTTTTACCTTATATGACAAAAATATCTAGATGACAAAATTGTTGTGACACAATTTTGATATTTTTGATAATTGAAAAATAGGAGTGCTGTGATACTGGTGGTTGTGATGTTTTAAGCATGCATGTATCGCCAATTTTTTAAATATCTAGAGAAAAAGTATCTTTAGATGACATAATTACAATGTTCTGATACTTGAAATTTTGTTTTTGATATATCAGCACAATTATATCATATTTTGATTGAATGGATACTTGAAATATCTAAATAACTATTTTGTTTGTTGACATGCATCTATGTATGTCCGGTAGATGTTTGTAATTTGCTCGAGATGGAGTTTGGTACTCTACGTAAGTACTAATATTTTGTGCTCTTTTTTTGCAAAAACATGCTTAAAATTCAATTAAATGCTGATATTTTAGAGCATGTTATACAGTAATTTGCTTGACATGCTTAGCTTATAAATTTTTGTCACACTGCTGGAACATATGCTTCATTTGGAAATTTAATCTTCATAATGCGTACATTAACCATGGAATTTCAGCATTAAGCTGTAAAAGATGGTGGATGGGTGACAGAAAATAGTACGTAGTACAGTTGATTTTGAAAAAAAAAAAAAAAAACCTATTTGTTTGCTACGCATACTTCTAGGCATGGCCGGCTCTTGGGTAAGCTTGACAAGACTTCGGACTTGGCAACTCCCCTCCATAGGGTAACCTCCCAGGCTATTTAGTTTTCGTAGGACCGGTTCATGTCAGACCCAACACAAACCTATATGTTTTAATAGGAGTGAAGTGCAATCAAAACTAATTCCGGCTAAGGCAACCCAAGCTCCTGAGCCGGCCCTGCTTGTAGGCTAAATACTTGAAATATTTGTAGTATTCTGCTCTGGATGACAGACTATTTGTAGACATGTCGTTCTAGTTCGATTCAGTCAAAACTGAATATTGAAAAAATATTTCGACATATAATTGATCGGGAGAATCCATATAGAACCTTTCTAGTTCGTGGATTAACTTTTGTGAACTAGAGCATACATGGTTTTAATTTTAGTGACTCCCAACGACAAAATAGGCTATGTTGACTTCTATAAAGCACTATCGGGCACAAATATAGGAGGATATAGGAGGATGGGTGAAAGATCTCAATTTATATGGCTTAAAAAACTACGATTATTAGTCTTTTGCTACCGATGACATGGTAGCGAATGATTAATAAATTATAGTCTCATAAGACGTGCACGTTCGAGATGTTTCACTCATCCATTTTCATCGTATTTATTTGTAGAAGTCAACAGGGCATATATTGTCGATGGGAGTCCCTAAAGCTACCACCTTGTTTGCTCTAGCCCAAGAAAATAATTTTTTGAAAGTTCTTGGGGGAGTAACTACAAACATAGTACACATGTCACGGGGTAGTATGAACTCTAGTCCATAAATCACAATAACGTACAGAATATGAAATACCCAAAATATCGACTAAAAGAGATAAGTCTGAACGTTGAAACGGATATGACCACAAGCCCAGATGTTATCAAAGGTGAAGAAAAACTTCACATAAGTCCAGTTTGGCCAAAGTGAGGAATTAAAATCGTCATTTCAGAGTCAGACAGAGTTTGTAGGTGTTACAACCCACTCTCATTTTTTGGGATACGAGTACGTGGCTAAGTCATGTCTATGCCACAACATCAGTTGTAGTGCGTTGTCTAGACCTCAATTACAGACTTCATTCCGCAAATACTCAAATATTTAAGATTCTACCAGATCTAACTAACTAATATCAACGGAGGAATCGATGGTTGATCTCCAAAAGCATACATATGTTCACCACATGATCCATTGTGCAGGGTAGTCAGCCGCTTAAATTTTTCAAAGTATCCAATCAGAATTGGAACAGAGGAAAGCAATAACTCGAAATATACACAATATGATATGCAAGCATACATGGAAAGAAAAGAGCACTATCTAATATTTATGAGAAGACAATAACTAGAGACCATATATCAACAATAATTAAGTTCAAGTGTAAATTATGTTTTAAAATATAAGTGTTTCGCATGTGGACGGATTAGGACATGTAACATATTAGTTTATGTGTTATAACTCGATTCTAAAATCTTAGGTTATTAGGACAATGTTTGTAAATTTGGAATCCCTGTCATGCAAGTTGATGCACCCGTTGACCCAAAAATCAACTATTTCAAAATCTAGATTTGTATATATAGTCTTGAATATCTCAACGCTATAAAAGCATTAGGATCGACGGTTTGGACAAAACTCAATTCATTTGGAGTTATGGTCATTTTAGTTTCTATGTCAAAATTCATGTTTTCGGTAAAATTAGTTAGTCACTTTCTACTTCTAATTAATACTAAATATACTACACAAATTCAATTATCTTTGAAATTACACTATATTGTAGTTCAACATGTCAACTTCCAAAAAATCAAACGGATCTCATTTTTGAGTTCCCCCCTAATCACGAAAATACCAATCGCAACGTGTTTGTTTCACGGTCACCTGATACTCTAAAAATTCATAGTTCGAATTAAATCTATTAAAATATATACTATAATTTTTTTACTTTGATACGGTTCTTGTTACAAGTGTTTCTGAATAAGTCTTGTATCTATCATAGTCTTTAGGAGTTTGTTATTGCTACCAAGTAGTCCTTTTTATGTCCTAGTCTTTAGGCAAGTTTCAGTGGTTTGTTACTAGTAGGATACTTATCCTAGAATCTCTCCTACTCTGTGATTGTACGCTTATATAAGCAGTTTTGCTCAGTGAATAATATCATCTGGTTATCATCTCATACTCTTCTTCTTCTATCTTTGAGTTGTAACAGTTCTAAAAAACTAAAATCGAATCGGAGGCCGGAGCTAGAAGATATGACCATATAAAGTTGCTACAATGGCTGAAAATAGGAATATTTTTTACGACTTTTGGAAAGACAAGAGGTGCTTGGCTTTCAAGAAAGAAAATAGGAGATACTATGTGTGTGTGTGTGTGCGCGCGCATGTGTCATATAAATGGATGTCGAGTGCATTATTATATTTTATTTGCAAAAGTATTTTAATATTTTTGTAGAAATTTTTATGACATGTCAAGTGCATAAATTGCAATAACTTAGATCGTTGTATAATTGTTTCGATGCACAAAGTATTGTCACGACCCGCACCCACTGTGAGGGTACGAGCACGTAACAACGCCCAGCCTATGCCGCAGTGTCGGCGGTAGAACGTTGTCCTAGGTTACATCTAATCAACAACTCACGCAATTATATAATGTACTTGTCAAATCTCAACTCCGAACGGAGGACAAGTATAGATATAATGAATCTCAATCACAGTCTAAGAACGATAAGATATCACAGAAGTTATAACTAAAGACTAAATAACAAAAATAAATCCAACAACTAAAGAATATAATCTCAGACAATCTCAACTACAAAATCAACTTATATACAACTCCAGTTCTAAAACATAAAAGCTAAACAACAACTAGCTAATCTCCCAATCACACCTGAGTGTCGGGGCCATAGGTAGCTAAACCATCTCCACAGTAATATGTAGGGCATGTGTCCTCAGGACAATCATCTGTAAAATTTACAACAGGTCAGGACAGGAATGAGTACAACTCATCAAGAAAACCCTAGTAAATGACATGGAACTATAAAGCAGTTATAGACAGTTTTATTGATGAATATGGCAGTTTATATACAGGTGATGGTATGGAGAACATATAAGATACAAGGAAAGTAAGTAACTAAACAAGAGAAGAATGATGGCAATGAAGACTGTAAAAATAAATCTAGCTGAACTAAGGTAACATAAAGAGTCCAGGCAGTAATGTAACACAAGTGTAAAGCTACTATAAATCCAGTACGGGATGAATCTAATACAAGATGAATCCAGTACAAGATGATTCTAGGTAGTGATCAAGAATCCAGGTGAGACCAGCTATACTCTAACAGTGTGTTTTAAAATACCGAGATCGACATGTAAACGGCTGTGGGTAATCAGGCACATCTCTCACTCATAAGACGAGAGATGGCTATGCTTCCAGTAGATTCCAGTTGGAGATTCTAGATTTGGGGTATGTCTACATGTCTTACTCAATATTTTCCTGCCCCACAATACAAATGAATCCAAAATTCGACACGAAAATCGAGATGAGTCCAGCCAAAATATGATGATTCCAGAAATAGATTCCAGAATGATTCCAGTAATTCCAGTAATAGAGGCCAGATAATATGGTGGGTGTGTCGTATACATGAATCCAGAAATATCCATACGTGTGGTATCAGAGAATCACATAAAACTAAATAGAACTGAAATACAGTAACTGGCAAATAAATGAGAGAACTATCAGAGAATGTACTCGCCTGATACTCTGAAAAGAGTAGTGTAATGTTTGATGTCTGCACCGGAGTCACAATGTCCTAAATAGAACAGTACATGTTATAATGTATTTAAATAAGACAAATGAAGTCTACGATATAATCTACATGATTTCTAGGCCAATTTAGGTCAAAGTCAACTCTAAGTCAAACTTGGTCAACTGTCTAGGTCAAACTAGGTCCAAGTCAAACTTGGTCAACTCTGGATCAACCCAAGTCAACATCTAGTCAACTAGGTCATTCTAGGTCAAGTTAACCTATATCAAGTCATAACTACCTAAAATACCCTAACCTAGATATTCACATGCCTAACATTACCTTATGCTAGTGCATACATATGTATATAGGATATACCAATCTATCCTAGGCTTTTAGGTAAAACCTACATTACCTTAGACTATAGGCTAATTCTCATGCGAGGCTAGTAGGTAACAACCAATTTCATATATATATATATATATATATATATATATATATATATATATATATATATATATATATATATATATATATATATATATCCTAACATTCAAGATACACATAACCCATGTCATATACACTTAAAACTAACACACTAACACACACTAGCTATCACTCACACATACACTCTCAGGAATGAACATGTAGAGTGAGATGGTGGGTGGATATGGTATGCAAGTGGGTTGAAAATAGATGTAACATGGGACATATGGTATGCTAAAATCTGGACAACAATGATGGCAAAATAGGACTGCAACCATTTGGATTTCTGGACTGATTTAGGAAAATGGAAAGATATGAATTTTTGTGGAATAAAAGGACTGCTAACAGTGGTAAGGAAGGACTGAAATTAGGATCGCACATGGACTGTTATATGGGAATATTTGGACTGTTAACATTGGTCCAAAGTGTGGACAGTTAGCATGACATGAAATCAATGTATACTAATCTGGAAGGAAATGAAGGATAACATGTGGACTGAAAGAAGGTATCTATGGACTGTTACCTCATGTTAGAGTGGACTGAAATCAAGTTCAAGGCTGAACTAACATGCAGAGAAGTGGACACTATGAGTAATGGGCGGAACAATGGATTTAAGGGTGGCTACAGAACATTATATAACAGGCAGATATCTCATCTTATGGAGTGAATCATAACATGTGGAGGGCCCTGCATCATGTGCGCTAACCTGAATTGAAACAAGGATACATTCTAAATTGAGAGTGGATAGGAGTATGAATATAGTGGATTGAATGCTCGATAACTCATGGGCTCGACTGAACAACCATGTTCAAGTATTCAACTGAACACCTGCATATGGGTTGATGCATAACAAGTGTATGGATGCAGGGGATAAATGAAGTATTAGCCTGAACCTAAACCTAAAGTATGATACCTGCAGCTTGTAGTGACTGAAAGCTAAGGGTGAAGGCTGAACCATATTCCAGACGTTAGAAAATCATTAAGTAATTGGATTTGCTCTCAGTTGAGGACTGGATAATGGCAAAACATGATGGTAATGAAGATGACTAATACCAAAATATATATGTATATCTGTCACAGAGCACAGATGACAACAAACAAGCTACAAATCCCATAGTCCAGAATGGACAGAACAGTGTATCAATTCAACAAATCAAATTGTAAATTTGAAAGCCAAATCCCATGCTCGTATGAAAACTTAACATGAAGGTTAATCATAGACTTGTACTGGTGAACCAACACTCAAATGATCATACAAAAAAATAGTTTACACATTGGAAAATTCAGAAAATCAATTCACAGTTTCTTGGTATCACAAATCTATACCTATACAACATGAACTCGACTCAATATCAAGCAAAATTAACCCAATAACAATCCCAGTATAATATAGTATGTATAACTTATATTTACATATCTATACTCATTAAAAGATTTAATAAAATCAGAAAACCCAATTCACAAAAACTGTCAAAGCTGAGAACTGTAATCAGTCCATATGTATTGCATAATCGAAACCAATTTAGGAAGTAAACTCGAAAACAATTAGAGACATATAGTGTACAGACATGGGGACATGTCCCACGTGTCTAATGGGACACCCACGAGTCCAAGAATTAGGACACGAGGTGTCCAAAATCCCAAAATTGAAATGACAGAAAACAGAAATCCCAGTTCTCGTGCACGCGTGCCGAGTCGTTGTGGACTCGACACAGGGGTCGAGACGTGTCGAGCCTGTGCATACACGTTCGCCCAAGATAGGGCTAGAGTTTTATCACCCTGCAACGTGTCGAAATCGTGTCGTGTCCGATTTACAGCCCCGTATCAGACACACGAAACACGTATGCACAGTGTAGGGCAAACACGTGCACACGCGATTTCTTCGCGCATAGTGAACGAAAGTTCGTGAAATTTTGTGTGGGTGATGTCAGTAGGTGCCCGCACATCCCCACAAATTTTTGTGGTGTCACGTGTCGTGTCGTGTCCGCAAAGGCACTCGAACAGCAGGACAGCCGTACGGGCCTGTGCGTAGTGTCGTGCACGAGTTGCGTGTCCATTTTGGACACGAAAACCAACCTGATTCGTGCTCAAACATATACATACACAATATACATATAATAAGCTATCCAAATATATAATTTGTTTCAAAAAATATTAACATTCAATCCATTGAGGCATTTCAACAAACACCTACACAACACTACGACACGTGTCCGATACGGACACCAAACGGACACGAAATTCACCCAAATTTCAGGGACACCTAGGGGACTCCTAGATCTAGCCCTACATGCAAAGAAAACCAAAATTTAAATCAATTTAAAGGGTTTTACCTATAGGTACAAATTGCATGAAAAAGCTCCAAATGGGGGGTGTTCTTCTTGATGGCCAATGCTCCAAATTGATCCCAAACTGAAATAGCTCTCCACCAACAGTCCATAAACTTAAATTAGGACCCAATACAAAAGACTAGGATGAAAAAGGAGATCAAATAAATAAAATAGGAATTTTTGGAAGGGGGAAACTTACATTTCTTTTTTCCAAGTGTTGGAATGATAAAAAGAGGCAAGCCCTAATGAACAAGTGTTTAAATAGGGTGGGGATCCCTATGTGGTTGTTCATAGGTTCAATAATTAGGGTTAGGGTTCACTAAATGGCCCATGGGCTTAAGTCATGATCAATTAAATAATTAAGCCATAAGTCATTTCATGAAACCATAAGTCATGACTTAAATTCACTAAACCAACTCCCCTCATTCTAAAACTATTCTCTAATGACTAAAATAGGTTAACACAAGTTAGACTAGGGTCACCATGGCTAGGGTTAGCTTCTAGGCTAGTCCACTAGGTCTCAACAAGTCAAAGTCAACTAGAATTCACCAATTCAACAAATCACCAAATAATTCAAATAAGTCAAAATGACCAAATTACCCCTAGGCTAAAAATGATAATTAAATCATCCTAATGACATGGTTAGGCTCTAGGTCATGCAGTCTCTCAGGTTTCACTGGCAGCACATCACAATCATAAGTCATGACTTAAACCAGTTTTAAAATAGTTTAAAAATTAATAAAAATCACCAAAAATCATAATATGAAATGAATATCAATAAATAATAATTATAATTACAAAATTTCAAAATTACCCTCATCTGGAAAACTGGGTGTTATAATCCTACCCACCTTATAAAAATTTCGTCCTCGAAATTAAAATGATCGTATCCCTACTAGGTCAACCCCCCCAGCAAATCAAGGTCGAAGCAACACAATTCTACTGGTCGTGATTTCACAATCTCGAATGGGGTAGCTACACTATCTAGCAATCAAAACAATATCTTGGCAGGTACTAAAGGAATCACACAAAAAAGTGGGAAAGAATAATGAGAAGGACAAACCTGCTAACCCATCACCTGCAGCGTCGGTCTCCTCGACCGCCATCGCAAAAGCTCCACCCCTCTGGTGCTGAGCTACAGGTGGCCTAGCTCCCTCAAAAGGAGGTGCAAAAGGACAGTCTATCTTCTGGTAGGCTTCCGACCCACAGGAATAGCAAACCTTCAGCCTCTTCCTACACTGCTCCCTGGTGTGTCCCTACTTCCTGTAGTAGGAACAACTGATCGTCTTCGGGTCCTGACCCCGATACTGATGCGGCACCTGCTGAACCATCACTGGTGCTCGGGTCTGCTGAATCTGAACGTGAGGCCTCTTGGCCTGGCCTCCGCTGCTGCTACCACTCTAGAAGTCACGACCCCTCTTCAACTTCAACCCTAGGTCGTCCTCCACTGCCATAGCCCCAGAAAATATCTCTGTAAAGGTAGCATTTCGGTCGCTCTTAGTCAGCGATCGAACCTCCCTAATCAAATCTCGGCGGAACTTCCTCGCCTTCGTCTTCTCAGTCAAGTCATCTATGAACCAGGCCAATCAATAAAACTCCCCATCATACTCAGCTACCGTCTGGGTTCCCTGAACCAGACCCTCAAACTGTGCCTCTATGCCTCCCAAGGCCACATCAGGAAAGAACTGCTCCTTGAACAGTTCCTTGAACTGGACCCAAGTCTGGCCCTCAACTCCCACCCTGGGATCTGTCTGGTACCACGCACGGGCTAAGTCCTGCATCTGACTGCCCGCCGCCTCGATATGGAGTCGATCTGGTATCTCTGCCAGCCTGAATATCTCTTCGATATACTCTATCCAGTCGTCTGCGTAATGAATGCCCACTGTGCCCATGAACTCTCTGGGATGCATCTTCTGGAAGTCCTGTATATCCTTCTCCTTCCGACAAGGCTGCTGCTGCTCCCCCTGAGCAGTCACCATCTCTACTGTAGTACGAACCAGCTGGTGGGCCTCGTCAATCCCCTGACGATAATCGGCAGTCTGCCGCTGCTGCTGCTGCTGCTAGTGAGACGCCAGAATCCTCTCCACGAAAGAGAATAGATGAGCAGCATCTACCATCCCCGCAGGTAGAGGCTGCTATGGTGGAAGGATCTCGGAAAGCACCGGACTCTGCCTTCCAGCTGATGGAGGTGCTCCTCCGAAGGCTGCTGAAACACCCACCCCAGCTGGCATGACTGGGGCTGCGGTACCAGGGGCTGGCTGCTGAAGGTGAGAGGTGACAGACCCCTTTGCAGCGGCTACTGTACCAGAGCGATGTGATCGTATCTCCACCATCCTGAAGACAGATCGAAAAGAAAGTCAATACTGAGCAGGAATCGATAAAATCAAAGGAGGACAGTTTATTTCAAAGAAGACAATCAGTAAGATATGTAGATGGTATGAATTGAAGCAGAATTTTTCCTAACTATGATTGAGTACCTCTCCGTTAAAGCCTATCTCTCAATCCTATCGCAGGCTCGCGGCAGTACAACTAAGTCGTCGTACTACCACGATATCGTACTAATATGACTCTCGACCTGCATGGGCCACCACTAAAAATGTGTCACGACCCGCACCCACTGTAAGGGTACGAGCACGTAACAACGCCCAGCCTACGCCGCAGTGTCGGCGGTAGAACGCTGTCTTAGGTTACATCTAATCAACAACTCACGCAATTATATAATGTACTTGTCAAATCTCAACTCCGAACGGAGGACAAGTATAGATATAATGAATCTCAATCACTGTCTAAGAACGATAAGATATCACAGAAGTTATAACTAAAGACTAAATAACAAAAATAAATCCAACAACTAAAGAATATAATCTCAGACAATCTCAACTACAAAATCAACTTATATACAACTCCAGTTCTAAAACATAAAAGCTAAACAACAACTAGCTAATCTCTCAATCACTCCTGAGTGTCGGGGCCATAGGTAGCTAAACCATCTCCACAGTAATATATAGGGCATGTGTCCTCAGGACAATCATCTGTAAAATTTACAACAGGTCCAGTCAGGACAGGAACGAGTACAACTCATCAAGGAAACCCAAGTAAATGATAGGGAACTATAAAGCAGTTATAGACAGTTTTATTGATGAATATGGCAGTTTATATACAGGTGATGGTATGGAGAACAGATAAGGTACAAGAAAAGTAAGTAACTAAACAAGAGAAGAATGATGGCAATGAAGACTGTAAAAATAAATCTAGCTGAACTAAGGTAACATAAAGAGTCCAGGCAGTAATGTAACACAAGTGTAAAGCTACTATAAATCCAGTACGGGATGAATCTAATACAAGATGAATACAGTACAAGATGACTCTAGGTAGTGATCAAGAATCTAGGTGAGACCAGCTATACTCTAACAATGTGTTTCAAAATACCGAGATCGACATGTAAACGGCTGTGGGTAATTAGGCACATCTCTCACTGATCAGACAAGAGATGGCTATGCTTCCAGTAGATTCCAGTTGGAGATTCCAGATTTGGGGTATGTCTACATGTCTTACTCAATATTTTCTCGCCCCGCAATACAAATGAATCTAGAATTCGATACGAGAATCGAGATGAGTCCAGCCAAAATATGATGATTCCAGAAATAGATTCCGGAATGATTCCAGTAATAGAGGCTAGATAATATGGTGGGTGTGTCGCATACATGAATCCAGAAATATCCATACGTATGGTATCAGAGAATCACATAAAACTAAATAGAACTGAAATACAGTAACTGGCAAATAAATGAGAGAACTATCAGAGAATGTACTCGTCTGATACTCTGAAAAGAGTAGTATAATGTCAGATGTCTGCACCGGAGTCACAATGTCCTAAATAGAACAGTATAGGTTATAATGTATTTAAATAAGACAAATGAAGTCTACGATACAATCTACATGATTTCTAGGCCAATCTAGGTCAAAGCCAACTCTAAGTCAAACTTGGTCAACTGTCTAGGTCAAACTAGGTCCAAGTCAAACTTGGTCAACTATGGGTCAACCCAAGTCAACATCTAGTCAACTAGGTCATTCTAGGTCAAGTTAACCTATATCAAGTCATAACTACCTAAAATACCCTAACCTAGATATTCACATGCCTAACATTACCTTATGCTAGTGCATACATATGTATATAGGATATACCAATCTATCCTAGGCTTTTAGGTAAAACCTACATTACCTTAGACTATAGGCTAATTCTCATGCTAGGCTAGTAGGTAACAACCAATTTCATATATATATATATATATATCCTAACATTCAAGATACACATATCCCATGTCATATACACTTAAAACTAACACAGTAACACACACTAGCTATCACTCACACATACACTCTCAGGAATGAACATGTAGAGTGAGATGGTGGGTGGATATGGTATGCAAGTGGGTTGAAAATAGATGTAACATGGGACAGATGGTATGCTAAAATCTGGACAACAATGATGGCAAAATAGGATTGCAACCATTTGGATTTCTGGACTGATTTAGGAAAATGGAAAGATATGAATTATTGTGGAATAAAAGGACTGCTAACAGTGGTAAGGAAGGACTGAAATTGGGAGTGCACATGGACTGTTATATGGAAATATTTGGATTGTTAACATTGGTCCAAAGTATGGACAGTTAGCAGGACATGAAATCAGTGTATACTAATCTGGAAGGAAATGAAGGATAACATGTGGACTGAAAGAAGGTATCTATGGACTGTTACCTCATGTTAGAGTGGACTGAAATCAAGTTCAAGGACTGAACTAACATGCAGAGAAGTGGACACTATGAGTAATGGGCAGAACAATGGATTTAAGGGTGGCTACAGAACATTATATAATAGGCAGATATCTCATCTTATGGAGTGAATCATAACATGTGGAGGGCCCTACATCATGTGCGCTAACCTGAATTGAAATAAGGATACATTTTAAATTGAGAGTGGATAGGAGTATGAATGTAGTGAATTGAATGCTCGATAACTCATGGGCTCGACTGAACAACCATGTTCAAGTATTCAACTGAACACTTGCATATGGGTTGATGCATAACAAGTGTATGGATGCAGGGGATAAATGAAGTATTTGTTGACACAAAGTCACAGTCAACCAAATATTGATAACATTGACTAAATAATATTTGTAATAGTTCAATACGACACACGACGTCTACATTAAGCTCAAGTCAGACGACAGCTCAGTCTCAGTATTTGAGTCTGTATTTTACACTTTTGTTGAGTCTAGACTGATGTAAACTGTGTCATGCTGAGCTCTTGAGACTTGACCTATAGCCTACCCAATAATCCTCAAACTCCACCATCCAGAAAAATACCCACTGGCCACTTAGAACCATTCTGTGCTTTGGAGACAGAGTTCGGGCCGAACTCTGCCTCCACACAGAGTTCGGGCCGAACTCTGTCCCCTAGAAATCAGCATCCCTAATTTTAGGGTTAGCTGGTTGCTAGTTGTCCAACGGCCAAATATTTGAAATTTCCTACCCGAATTCTGGCCGAATTCTGCCTACAAAATACTATAAATAGGCCATGAATTTTCTCATTTCATGTCATCCAATCTTCTCTTCTCTTCTCTCTTATAGCTCAAATAAGCCATACCCTTCCCATCTGCTAGCCACAAGCCTCCTAAGTCTCGAGTGCTCAGCATCTCTCAGTTAGGATTCTTGTACAAGAGTTGAAGAAGTCGCTTGGACAATTCCAAGCAAATCGCCACTGCGATCCTCTGTAAGAAGTTGACGTGCTCTTCTGAAGTAAAGGCACGGGTTGTAAACTACTATTTCACAAATAGTGGATTTAATCCTGAGCTAGAGTTCTCAGGCCTGGACTAGTCCTCCACGAGGGAAACCAGGTTAAAATCGCTGTATTTGCGTATGCTTTCTTGCTCTTTATTTACTTTCCGTATTTTACTCTGATTATTTATAATTCGTGAAAGAGTTAATTTTTAATTGGTTATTTTCTATATAAACTCTATTCACCTCCCTCTAGCGTTGCCACCTGTTCTTCAATTGGTATCAGAGCTCTGTTCTCTTTAAAAGGATTTACATCCTAGAGCTGATCTATGGCAACCACACAATCCTTGATTTCCAATCACGGTGAAGGATAGTCCACTCATAGGCCTCCCCTATTTGATGGAACTAACTACACGTATTGGAAAACAAGGATGAGTTTTTATCTCAAGTCTCTAGACTTCGACCTGTGGACAGTCGTCACTGACGGTTACAAAAAGCCCGCCAGGATAGTTGTCAACGATGATCTCATTGAAAAATCACATGACAAATATTCTGACAAAGAGAAGAAACAGGCAAGTCTAGACGCGAGAGCTATTAATGCTTTATTCTGTGCTATAGACAGGAATGAGTTTAACAGGGTATCCACATGCACCACATCCCACGAAGTATGGAAGCTTCTAGAAGTGACGCATGAAGGAACCACCCAAGTCAAGGAATCAAAAATCAGTCGTCTTACGCAAGAATACGAGGCATTCAAGATGAAGCCAAACGAGACGATCACACAGATGTTCACAAGATTCCTCGACATCATCAATCCCCTGTCTTCACTTGGAAAGCAATATTCAAATCATGAGAAGATTCGCAAGTTGCTTAGGGGGCTACCAAAAATTTGGAACCCTAAGGTGACAGCCATCATAGAAGGGAACGATCTCACAACCATGTCAATGGAGACCTTGATGGGTAAGCTCATGACTCACGAGCTTGACCTCAAGGACTTCGAAGAGCCTGCTCCGAAGACTAAGGAGATCGCTCTCAAAGCTCATCGACGAAGGGCTGAGCACGATGAGACCGAAGACGACAACTCGGATGACGAAGACCAAGCTCTCATGGTTCGCAACTTCAAGAAATTCCTTCGCTTCAATAGAAGAAAGAAGGAACCACAAGAAGACGATAAAGAAGAGCCAACCTGCTATGGTTGCAAGAAGACTGGACACGTCCGAAAAGACTGTCCATTCTTGAAGAAAAGCAACCGCTATGAGAAGCCATACAAGAAGACCTCATCAAAGAAATATGCCAACACAAGTATTTGGCATAAAAGTGAAGCGAGTGACTCCGAAGAAGAAAAGGACTCTCCTCAAGATAAAGCAAATGTGTGCCTAATGGCAACTTCCAACAAGGTATCTAATGAAACTTTAGATGACTTCTCTTTTGATGAACTTGGCGATGCCTTCACTGATTTACTTGATGATCACAAAAAGGTCATCGGTAAATACAAACATGCCAAGGACAAAATCAAAAGTCTTGAAGACGAAATACAAAGAATTTCTCTATTACTTGATAACATTAGAGACACGTCACCTACTGATATCACTGATGAAGTATCCAAGCTTAAAATAAGCTTACATGATGCTGAAGCACGTATTGAGCAACAAACTCAAGAAATCACTACACTCAACACGATGCTTGCTGAAGAAAAGAGTAGACACAAGATTTCCATGACTAAGATATATGGCTTAAATATTAAGGTTGATGAACTGCAAGCTGTTTCTAAGAGATTAGAAACCAAATTAGGAAAACAGGTTGCTCAACCTCAAACCCAATCACATGGGCACAACACCACTCAAGCTAGTCAACCACGTCATCCTCATGCAGCACGTAACCATGCTTTTATATACACTAACTTTCATAAAACACAAAAACCACGTGCACGTAAGAATACTTCTCATACTCATCATGCTGCACAAAGACACAACCAACATCACTCTACATATAGAAATCATCACAATGCCATGCCATATAGACAAGATCATCATGTCATGCCATATAGACAAGATCACCATATCATGCCATATCACCATGCTATGCCATATAGACAATATCAGCATACTATGCCACATAGACAATATCAGCATGCCATGCCACATAGACAATATCACCATGCCATGCCACATAGACAACATTACCATGATCACCATGCAAACTCTACACATCATGTCCATCCACATCATGCTGCCTATAGATATTATTCTTATGTTCCTAGTGTAAATAAAAATGCTATATGTACCTACTGTGGATCACATGGACACATTTCACCACAATGTAGAGTTAGAAGACTGGTAGACAAAAAGATATATGCATGGTTTCCGAAAACTAACTTTTCAGGACCTTCAAGAACTTGGGTACCAAAGGTCACATCTACTCTTGATGTAGGTGGACCTTCCCTCCTCAACTGAAAGTAAGTGGATTCTCGATAGTGGATGCTCGCGACATATGACAGGAGACGCAAATCTTTTCGCATCACTATCGATGAAGAGAGAAGGATACGTATCCTTCGGTAACAATTTAAAAATGGCACATAATAGATGTACGATTACTTTGGCACCAGCGTCTTGGTCATGCCAATATGGATACTATATCCAGGTTATCAACCAAGAAGCTAGTGAAAGGATTGCCTGACATCACATTCAAAAAGGACACGGTATGTGCCGAATGTGAATTGAACAAAGCAACCAAATCCTCATTTCATTCCATCAACTCTGTAAGTACTACTAGACCCCTGCAACTACTCCATATGGATTTATTTGGTCCTAGTAGAGTAGCTAGTCTTGGTGGTAAACTTTATGCATTTGTTATTGTTGATGATTTTTTGAGATTTACTTGGGTTTTCTTTCTTACAAACAAAAGTGATGCTATTTTAGTTTTTAAGTTTTTTGTCAAGAAAGTTCAAAACGAAAAAGGCTACATGATCACTCGAATCCGAAGTGATCGTGGAGGCGAATTCGAAAATTCTGATTTTGAAAAATTTTGTGATTCTAATGGTTTTGATCATGAATTTTCTTGTCCAAGAACTCCTCAACAAAATGGTGTTGTGGAGTAGAAGAATAGGACTCTCGGCGATATGGCTAGAGTCATGTTGAATAAATTTTTACTTCCGAAATATTTCTGGGCAGAAGCTGTCAGTACAGCATGCCACATTTTGAATAGGGTGCTTATTCGTCCCATTACGAAGAAAACACCCTATGAGCTTTGGTTTGGGAGAACCCCCAATGTTTTTTATTTTAAAGTTTTTGGATGTAGATGTTTTATCCTTAACACCAAAGACAACTTAGGCAAATTTGATGCCAAAGCTGACGAAGTATTTTCCTTGGTTATGCCGCCAAGAGTAAGGGATATAGAGTCTTTAATAAACGCTCACTAATTGTGGAAGAGTCAACAAATATAACTTTTGATGAAGATAACAGTGCAGCAAGTACTCTTGATGATGACGTTGAGCCATCAACTTCTACTCCAATGAATACTTCTACCGAAACAAATTCTCTGGAGGGCTTGCCAAAGAAATTCTCTTTCAAGCCTTCTCATCCAGAAAATTTAGTGATAGGTGAAGTTTCACGTGGAGTAACTACCAGATCATCACTAAGAGACTCTATTGCTAGTACTGCCTTTATTTCACAAGTTGAGCCGAAAAACATTTCTGAAGCTTTTAATGATGAATTTTGGATTTTTGCTATGTAAGATGAACTCAACCAATTCGACAGGAGCCAAGTGTGGGAACTAGTTCCTAGACTGGCTAATCACTCGATAATTGGTACTAAATGGGTGTTTAGAAACAAAGTGAATGAAGATGGTTCAGTCACACGCAACAAAGCTCGTCTAGTAGCTCAAGGGTACAACCAAGAGGAAGGTATCGACTATGATGAGACGTATGCTTCGGTTGCTAGACTAGAATCCATTCGGATGCTTTGTGCATTTGCAAATTATCAAAATTTCAAATTATTTCAAATGGATGTAAAAAGTGCTTTCTTGAATGGTTTTATTAAGGAGGAAGTTTATGTAAAACAACCCCCTGGCTTTGAAAATCATAAATTTCCCGACCACGTGTTCAAGCTAAAGAAAGCGCTATATGGCCTTAAACAAGCCCCCAGAGCTTGGTATGAAAGGCTAAGCAGTTTCTTGCTTGAGAAAGGTTTTTCAAAAGAGAAAATTGACACTACACTTTTTATAAAATCTTTTAAAGACACTATTCTATTAATTCAAATTTATGTTGATGATATCATTTTTGGTTCTACTGATGAAACCCTCTGTCAAGAATTTGTCAAGTGTATGCAGACAGAATTTGAGATGAGCATGATGGGAGAACTCAACTATTTTCTTGGTCTGCAAGTGAAACAAATGGCTAATGGAACTTTCATCTGTCAGTCGAAGTATACAAAGGACATGCTGAAAAAGTTCGATCTTGACAACGTCAAACCAATCAGCACTCCTATGGCTACTTCAACCAAACTCGAACCAGATGAGAGCGGCAAACCTGTTGATCAACGTAAGTATCGAGGTATGATAGGCAGCTTACTTTATTTAACTACTAGTCGCCCCGATATCATGTTTAGTGTTTGCTTATGTGCTAGATATCAAGCAAATCCTAAGGAATCACACTTGACCGCGGTTAAGCGTATCTTTCGATACCTTAAGGGTACGGTTACAGTGGGCCTATGGTATCCCAAGTCAACATCATTTGACCTCATTGGTTACTCTGATGCTGACTTTGCTGGATGCAAGGTCGACCATAAAAGTACAAGCGGCACGTGTCATTTATTAGGAAAGGCTTTAGTTTCTTGGTTTAGCAAGAAACATAATTTTGTCGCACTATCCACAACAGAAGCTGAATACATCGTAGCTGGGCGTTGTTGTGCACAAATTCTGTGGATGAAGCAAACCCTTGAAGACTACAATTTATCTTTCATGCACATTCCTATATTCTGTGACAATACCAGTGCTATTAACTTGACTAAGAACCCTATCTGTCACTCACGCACAAAATACATTGAAATTAGACACCACTTTTTGCGTGATCATCAGCAAAATGGTACGATTAACTTAGAGTTTATTGACACTGATCATCAGCTAGCAGACTTCTTTACTAAGCCATTATCCGAAGAGCGCTTCAATTTCCTTTGTCGTGAACTTGGAATTTTAGATGAAGCTGTCATAAATTAAAACTTACCTGCGTAAATATCGATTATATTATGATTCTCTTACGATGAACTTGCTATGGGTACAAGCCGAAAGGGCCCTTCTGACAACAAGGCGTAAAAGCCTAAGCGACACGGTGCACTAGTCCACAGGACTACCGCTAGCTGGGATCCGGCCCCTGTAGCTAACCCATGGCAACTTCAAACTATTGAATTATGATATATTTCCTTATTTATTATATGGTTCGTTTTGATTTCTTACTGCTGATTCACTATTTTTTCAATTTCATTCTGCTATTATTCTATTTGATTGAATCTTTCAAGCTATTGTTTTTATCTAACTTGATTTCCCATACTTAACTTTTTTTAGCCTGTTTTCAGTTCTGGAATAAGGACCCAGAACTCGGGCCGAACTCTGTCCCCAACAGAGTTCGGGCCGAATTCGGTTCCCCTATTCCAGAATCGGGGACAGCTTCAGCCGTTTGATCAAATGTGATCCTACGGTCCAGATTTACTCCGACCAAAGAAAACCCTCCTCTTATATTCGGGTTTTCATCTCTCTCCTTCATTCTTACCATCACCTTCACCTCTCCAAACATTTTTTCATAAACCCTAACCCTAGTTTTCCCTCCAAAGTGCTCCATTGCTCATCAAAATCAAGGAGAAGGGCTATTTTCTCATTCTCTTTCACTGTTCATTGTTGATTTGAGGTATAACTCCTTCTCCCTCTCTATTTCAAGTTCTCTATTTGTTTGCAAATGGCTCCTCGCTTGCCCAATCGTGGGAAGAGGATTCGAACCGAGGGTGCTTCCTCTTCGAATCCTCCTCCTCCCATTGAGCAACCCGTTGAACAACAACAACCCCTTCATCCGTTGTTCAATCCACCTCCTTTCCGTGACCCTAATACTTATGACGACCGATTGTTTGTATCGCTAGACGCTTCCAACGAGTGGTTTAGTGACTTTCGGACTCGTCCGGTCTTCGCGGGACATCCCATTAATTTTACTATTTTTTCACAATTTGAATCATTGTTTCAAGATCTTTGCTTAAATGAGTTAGTGGCTTCAAACTTTGTTATTTATCGTAGCGCCATACAAATGTTCTATTGTAACTTGACTCACGATGCCACTCACATCTATTCTCGGGTTGCCGGTATTGATATTGCTTTTGATGCTTCTGAGTTGGGCGAGTATCTTGCACTTCAAGATCTCGATATTTGGGATAAGCTAGTGGAAGCTCGCCAATTCCAATTTGTTGGTGAAACTTCCCTTGAAAGTTTCAAGGAGGAACTATGTGCCCCTAACATAAGTCCTCGCAAGCTTATGGCCAAGCACCTCAACCCGTATTTCTATGAACTTCATCGAATTATTTTCAACACTATTTTGCCAAAAGCTGGCTCCACCGATGAAGTTACATATTTTGAGATCTCTGTTTTGTATCATCTTCATTATCGCATTCCGTTCAATCTTCCACGTACCATGATGGACTGGATGATTAACTGTAGGAAGAAACCACGAGTCCTGGTTTATCTTTTGTATCTTCCTATGGTTTTTCGTGCGTTCATTGTCCCTCTTCATGATTGTCCTTTCTTGCCTGCTCCTGCATTCCTTTCCAAGGCACGATGTCTTCAGGCTGTCGTCGCCTCTTCTGACACTTCTGAGCATTCTGATGATGAGGATCCCGACGCCCCTCCACTTGGACAGGATATGCCACCTCCTCCTGCTACTCTTGACTCCATCCAGACCATGCTCAGAGATCGTTTCGCATTGGAGGACGATCGCTGGACTCAGATGGACTACCGGACTACCCTGCAGATGAGTGCCCTCAGCAACTCGCTGCACGATATTCGGTATTCTATGTCTCGTCACCCTTCTATGCCCATTCCCATGGAGCAGGATCTTGGTCGTGCTGGTTATCGCATTGACGACCCCTGGGTCATGCGCTACCTGGATCCGGATACTGCTATTGTGGACCCTAGCCGTTCATTCACTGATCATTCAGACTCTGCTGGGCCTTCTCGTGCTCCATGATGGAGATGGCGTTTACTATCGCTGCTGCTGATGATGATTCTAGTTTCTGTTTTCTGATTTCCAGTTATTTAGTTTTATTTGGATTTATGTACTTGGGTTGTACTAAAACTCTGGTAGTTTGATGACTCTGGTTTTGTGTGATGACATTTTATGCTTATCGTAGTTTATGCTAGTTGCTCGTTTTGATCATTCATATATAGTTTCTTCTCTTTTGGGTGTGGTTGCATCATTATTATTCATATGCAGTTTATATTGCTAATGCCAAAAGGGGGAGAAATATGTATATTCTTGTCATACTACTTTTAGTATATATGTGCTATTTGGTGCTTTTGGGAGATATTATTTATCAGGCCAACAGGTTCAATACATTATTTATGGGGGAGCTATTGGTTCTAGCTCGGCACCGTTCACCGGTTACGGGGGAGCTATTATTTCTGCTTGGCATTGATTATGGAGGAGCTATGTTTTTGTGATCAACTGTGTCCAGGTATGAATATTGAATATACATATATTATTTTGTCAATTATCAATATGGGGGAGATTGTTGACACAAAGTCACAGTCAACCAAATATTGATAACATTGACTAAATAATATTTGTAATAGTTCAATACGACACACGACGTCTACATTAAGCTCAAGTCAGACGACAGCTCAGTCTCAGCTTCTCAGTTATATTTGAGTCTGTATTTTACACTTTTGTTGAGTCTAGACTGATGTAAACTGTGTCATGCTGAGCTCTTGAGACTTGACCTATAGCCTACCCAATAATCCTCAAACTCTACCATCCAGAAAAATACCCACTGGCCACTTAGAACCATTCTGTGCTCTGGAGACAGAGTTCGGGCCGAACTCTGCCTCCACACAGAGTTCGGGCCGAACTCTGTCCCCTAGAAATCAGCATCCCTAATTTTAGGGTTAGCTGGTTGCTAGTTGTCCAACGGCCAAATATTTGAAATTTCCTACCCGAATTCTGGCCGAATTCTGCCTACAAAAACACTATAAATAGGCCATGAATTTTCTCATTTCATATCATCCAATCTTCTCTTCTCTTCTCTCTTATAGCTCAAATAAGCCATACCCTTCCCATCTGCTAGCCACAAGCCTCCTAAGTCTCGAGTGCTCAGCATCTCTCAGTTAGGATTCTTGTGCAAGAGTTGAAGAAGTCGCTTGGATAATTCCAAGCAAATCGCCACTGCGATCCTCTGTAAGAAGTTGACGTGCTCTTCTGAAGTAAAGGCACGGGTTGTAAACTACTATTTCACAAATAGTGGATTTAATCCTGAGCTAGAGTTCTCAGGCCTGGACTAGTCCTCCACGAGGGAAACCAGGTTAAAATCGCTGTGTTTGCGTATGCTTTCTTGCTCTTCATTTACTTTCCGCATTTTACTCTGATTATTTATAATTCGTGAAAGAGTTAATTTTTAATTGGTTATTTTCTATATAAACTCTATTCACCCCTCTCTAGAGTTGCCACCTGTTCTTCAGTATTAGCCTGAACCTAAACCTAAAGTATGATACCTGCAGCTTGTAGTGACTGAAAGCTAAGGGTGAAGGCTGAACCATATACAAGACGTTAGAAAATCATTAAGTAATTGGATATGCTCTCAGTTGAGGACTGGATAATGGCAAAACATGATGGTAATGAAGATGACTAATACCAAAATATATATATATGTATATCAGTCACAGAGCACAGATGACAACAAACAACCTATAAATCCCATAGTCCAGAATGGACAGAACAGTGTATCAATTCAACAAATCAAATTGTAAATTTGAAAGCCAAATCCCATGCTCGTATGAAAACTTAACATGAAGGTTAATCCCAGACTTGTACTGGTGAACCAACACTCAAATGATCATACAAAAAAAATAGTTTACACATTGGAAAATTCAGGAAATCAAATCACAGTTTCTTGGTATCAGAAATCTATACCTATACAACATGAACTCGACTCAATATCAAGCAAAATTAACCCAATAACAATCCCAGTATAATACAGTATGTATAACTTATATTTACATATCTATACTCATTAAAAGATTTAATAAAATCAGAAAACCCAATTCACAAAAACTGTCAAAGCTGAGAACTGTAATCAGTCCATATGCATTGCATAATCGAAACCAATTTAGGAAGTAAACTCGAAAACAATTAGAGACATATAGTGTACAGACATGGGGACATGTCCCACGTGTCTAATGGGACACCCACGAGTCCAAGAATTAGGACACGAGGTGTCCAAAATCCCAAAATCGAAATGACAGAAAACAAAAATCCCGGTTCTCGTGCACGCGTGCCGAGTCGTTGTGGACTCGACACAGGGGTCGAGACGTGTCGAGCCTGTGCATACACGTTCGCCCAAGATAGGGCTAGCGTTTTATCACCCTGCAACGTGTCAAAACCGTGTCGTGTTCAATTTACAGCCCCGTATCAGAGACACGAAACACGTGTGCACAGTGCAGGGCAAACACGTGCACATGCGATTTCTTCGCGCATAGTAAACGAAAGTTCGTAAAATTTTGTGTGGGTGATGTCAGTGGGTGCCCGCACGTCCAAACAAATTTTTGTGGTGTCACGTGTCGTGTCATGTCCGCAAAGGCACTCGAACAGCAGGACAGCTGTACGGGCCTGTGCGCAGTGTCGTACACGAGTTGCGTGTCCATTTTGGATACGAAAACCAACCCGATTCGTGCTCAGACATATACATACACAATCTACATATAATAAGATATCCAAATATATAATTTTTTTCGAAAAATATTAACATTCAATCCATTGAGGCATTTCAACAAACACCTACACAACACTACGACACGTGTCCGATACAGATACCAAACGGACACGAAATTCACCCAAATTTCAGGGACACCTAGGGGACTCCTAGATCTAGCCCTACAGGCAAAGAAAATTGAAATTTAAATCAATTTAAAAGGTTTTACCTATAGGTGCAAATTGCATGGAAAAGCTCCAAATGAGGGGTGTTCTTCTTGATGGCCAATGCTCCAAATTGATCCCAAACTGAAATAGCTCTCCACCAATAGTCTATAAACTTAAATTAGGACCCAATGCAAAAGACTAGGAAGAAAAAGGAGATCCAATGAATAAAATGGAAATTTTTGGAAGGGGGAAACTTACCTTTCTTTTCTTCAAGTGTTGGAATGATAAAAAGAGGCAAGCCCTAATGAACAAGTGTTTAAATAGGGTGGGATCCCTATGTGGCTGTTCATAGGTTCAATAATTAGGGTTAGGGTTCACTAAATGGCCCATGGGCTTAAGTCATAATCAATTAAATAATTAAGCCATAAGTCATTTCATGAAACCATAAGCCATGACTTAAATTCACTAAACCAACTCCCCTCATTCTAAAACTATTCTGTAATGACTAAAATAGGTTAACTCAAGTTAGACTAGGGTCACCATGGCTAGGGTTAGCTTCTAGGCTAGTCCATTAGGTCTCAACAAGTCAAAGTCAACTAGAATTCACCAATTCAACAAATCACCAAATAATTCAAATAAGTCAAAATGACCAAATTACCCCTAGGCTAAAAATGATAATTAAATCATCCTAATGACATGGTTAGGCTCTAGGTCATGCAGTCTCTCAGGTTTCACTGGCAGCACATCACAATCATAAGTTATGACTTAAACCAGTTTTAAAATAGTTTAAAAATTAATAAAAATCACCAAAAATCATAATATGAAATAAATATCAATAAATAATAATTATAATTACAAAATTTCAAAATTACCCTCATCTGGAAAATTGGGTGTTACAAGTATTGAGTTATTTGTGGTTGACTTATAATTTATTAAACAATGTATTATCGCTAATGTATATAGTTATTCATGCTGAGTTGATCTACTAGCCAGAGTCGAAGACTACGATTGGGTGTTGTTTCTAAAAAAAACTACTAGAATGAGTCAATTTTGTGGAGTTTATAATTTATCGATCTATCTTTTGTGTAAATTGTTATTGATTGTTTTTAGTATTTTATTGTAACATATATTATTTTGGATACTAAATTTTTATTATTATTTTATTATTGAAAATACTATTATATCATTATCTATAATAAATAAATAAAAACCACTTTTAGGATTTACCTCAGGTCTCGAAATTAAAAGTCCGACACTGCCCGTGAGCATGGGTGTGGAGTTGGGCCGATGACGGGATAGGGTGGCACCGCAGGGTGCAAGCAAGCTGTGGAGAAGTAGTGGCACTGTGCAGGCTCAGCAGACGTGCAATGGTGAGGCTGTCGATGGAGGATCAGGGAGAGGAGAATAAAATGAGAGAAATACGGAGAGGCATGGAAGTTCATGTTGTGTATCGGGCCGGGCCGGGTCCAATGTTATTTTATCATGATCTGGTTTGGACTTCAAGTGGACCGGTTCAGTGATGCTCCGGTTTAAAAAAAAATATTAATGTAATTAAAATTAGTCATACTAATACATAATAAGATCTGAAATAAAATAAATAATAGTTAGGTTCATACACTACTCGTACATAATTCAAATTATGTGTATTGATACTACTGACACGTATTAACGACCTATCTAACAACAATAATATATATTAACAAATAGTGTATAAAATACAAGAGTACTAAATACACACATTTTTTCAGATGCCTATGTAGAATCCTTAAACCTTTAGTTAGGCTCTCATTTGAGTCATTTCCTATAATACAAGCATTAATCTACAACAACTCTATTCAAGGATATCCTTTCCGAGTCACGCTTATTGCAAAATCCACTTAAATACTGTCAAATTTACAAATTTTTGAATTGAGGTCCTTGTTGCGGTGCGCGTTGAGGTTGTTCATCTTACAATTGATGTGGTAGTTGATTTTTTATTATAATAAATAGTCCCTTCACACTAGATTGCTCGTTAATATTGCAAGAGATGGAAAAAAAAATTGTAATTAATTTTGATGGATCGTGTCTTATTTACAGGATTTTAGGGTGCAAAATTATCTCTAATACCAAATATAGTTGTTATAAGGGTATTCAGGTCATTTTTAGCAAATTGATCTAAATATCCCTCAAACGGCTAAAAACTGTCATAATGGAGATATTTTGGTAAATATACCCCCCCAAGATATATTTCGTAGTTGGAGGGATAAATTACCAAAATACTCCTTAACATTTCATAAAATGACTATAATATGAACTATTCTAGTAATTAACGACCTATCTAACAATAATAATATATATTAAAAAACAATATATAAAATACAAGATACACACATGTTTCAGATGCCTACGTAGAATCCTTAAAACTATAGTTAGGCTCCCATTTGAGTCATTTCCTATAATACAAGCATTCAACAACAACTCTATTAAATGATATCCTTTTTGTGTCGCGCTCATTGTAAAATCCACTAAAATATTGTCAAATTTTTGAATTTTCGAATTGAGGTCCTTGTTGCGGTGCGCGTTGAGGTTGTTCATCTTGCAATTGATGTGGTAGTTGATTTTTTAATGATAATAAATAACCTCTTCACACTAGACTGCTCGTAATATTGCAAGAGATGGAAAAAAAATTGTAATTAATTTTGATGGATTGTGTCTTATTTATAGGATTTTAGGGTGCAAAATTATCTCTAATACAAAATATAGTTGTTATAAGGGTATTCAGGTCATTTTTAGCAAATTGATCTAAATATCCCTCAAACGGCTAAATCTGTCATAATGGGGATATTTTGGTAAATATACCCCCAAGATATATTTCGTAGTTGGAGGGATAAAATACCAAAATACTCCTTAACATTTCATTAAATGACTATAATATGAACTATTCTAGTAATTAACGATCTATCTAACAATAATAATATATATTAAAAACAATATATAAAATACAAGAACACTAAATACACACATTTTTCAGATGCCTATGTAGAATCCTTAAAACCATAGTTAGGCTCCCATTTGAGTCATTTCCTATAATACAAGCATTCAACAACAACTCTATTCAAGGATATCCTTTTTGTGTCGCACTCATTGTAAAATCCAGTAAAATATTGTCAAATTTTTGAATTGAGGTCCCAGTTGCGGTGCGCGGAGCCTGAGCGGCCGGCGAGCGAGTGGTTAGTGGCAAATATCGCCCTAGTTGATGGCATTCCTACGACCAGTAGATTGGCGTTGTTCATCTTGCAATTGATGTGGTAGTTGATTTTTTTTATGATAATAAATAACCTCTTCACACTAGACTGCTCGTTAATATTGCAAGAGATGGAAAAAAATTGTAAATAATTTTGATGGATTGTCTTATTATAGGATTTTAGGGTGCAAAATTATCCCTAATACCAAATATAGTTGTTATAGGAGTATTTTGGTTATTTTCAGCAAATTGATCTAAATATCCCTCAAACGGCTAAAAACTGTCATAATGGGGATATTTTGGTACATATACCCCCACGATATATTTCATAGTTGGAGGGATAAATTACCAAAATACTCATTAACATTTCAGAAAATGACTATATATATATATATATATATATATATATATATATATATATATATATATATATATATATATATATATATATATATATTTGGTTCTGACCAGGTTGACCATGCATGGACTGATCCTAGACCGGGTTGTTGGATTGGGCTGGTCCGGTCCGGGTCGACCAAATTTCTAGGCTTAAATCGATTCAGACCGATTTTTAAACCAGACGACCGAGCTATCGGACTGCTTCGTCGGACCCAACCCAGATCCGTAATCTTTGTGGATCAGGTCGGGGCAGCCCATTGACCGCCCCGAGTTGACCCATAGTAGCGTTTATCGGGCCTGTTCAAGGTCAAATTTCGGGTCGCCCAACCTATTTAACACCTTGATCATAGGGTGTCCCTACTTGTCGGCAAAGACGTGATTCATGAAGGGGGCTAGTTGCGGACCCAATTTGGAGGGAAGACGGGTTTTAGGATGTAAGCAGGGCCGACCCTGGCCCAGGGCAGCCAGGGCGAACGCCCAGGGCCCCATGGACCAGAAGGGCCCAAAATATTTTGTTATATGTAAATAATTTTGTATCCCAACTTGAACTAGTATGTAACATGGGCCCTTTTTATAACAAAGCAATTGTGATCTAGTGGTTATTATGTTAAAATTTCAAAGAAGAGGTTCTTAGTTCAAATCTTGGTGGAGACATTCTTTTTATTTTACTTTCGTTTTATTTTTTTATTTTATATTATGTATGGAGAACTTATTTTGAAAGTTTCTCTCGGGCCGGCCTGGATGTAAAGGATATGTTTGCAAAGGGCCGGTCAGGTCAGCAGAAGGCGTGCAGGAGCCAGCTCCTTGGGGCCATAAAAAACCTTTTTGGCTTTTTTTTTTTTTTGGTTTTCGGGTGGGGTTGGGTTGGGGTTATGGGGGGTGGAGAATAGCCCATATGTTCGATTTGACCGATTAATCTTGGACCAGGGCTATCCCACACTAACGTGGTGTATCGAATTTCGTATTTCGGTCCATAAAAGAAGTCCGGTCAGGTCCGGAGGCAATGCCAAACCCGGTCTGAGGTCTGGCCCGACCGAAAATATTGTTACCATACGATTTTTTTAAACTCTATGAATCAATTTTGTATAGTGCACCCGCGCCAATACGCCATGTGTGCACAATATTGCTACAACATTAATCTGTGAAGGAAAGACCCAAATTACATTCTGAGGTTAGCGATTCTCTTAAAACCTAATTAATATCTACCAATGGAGTTCAAATGTTTGTTGACTCATGAACTTGCCATGCTTAAACCATTTATTGAAGCCCCATTTTGTTAGTAATTCATTCCGCATATGCACAATCTATTATTACTATACCATGTTCCATCAAAAAAAAAACTCTTGGAAAAATGTAAAAAAACAAACCAAATAGGGGGAAAACAATTTTTTATTATTATTTTACATTAGTGATTTTCTTCAAACCTAATTAATACTTCTTGATGCCCAGGTCCATCCTGACCCAAGGCACAGTCCGGCCTGATTCAAAACTCATCGAGTCATAGGTCACATACTGAGTTGGGCTCAGATTTTCATCCTTAAGTTTGATCTATTTCGCAACAGTGCATAGATATGAGAGATCCAAACCCAGCCCGGCTCACCCAAATGTTTGGTCGACTTGGCCTAACCTAGCCCACTTGACAGTTCTCGTATTTTGCGCTAGGGAACTGATGGCTAGATTTGAAAATGTTCAATTAATTAAATCAATCAAACACTAGGGATTAATTAATAGGTTTAGGAAATTGGTTAATACAATATATATGTAAAATAGTTATTTAAACAATAATTATATTCAATGTAGAATTTACTTATGATCTACAATAATACCAAGTAACTTAATTATTTAGAAAATTAACTTGTAAACATAAAAAAAAGAGAGTAAATAATGGCTAATTAGCGTTTAGTCTTGGATTTTACAAAACTTAGAATTTATGTCTTGACATGTACATGTCACGACCCGCACCCAGATATACGGGTACGAATACGTGGGCCACGCCCAGCCTACGCCGCGGTATCGACGGTAGAACGCTGTCAAATATACTATACTAACTACAACATCTAAGAATCCATAACTAGAAATGTACTCATGTCACATCACGAAAACTAAGGAAGATAAGACAAGAATTAATAACAATATCACTAGAACAACTAGAATCTACAAGGATCATAAGACAGGAAAATAAGGAAAGAACAATAAGACTAACTAAGGATAACTACCAGGCAACTCACATAGAAGAATAGTGAGATCCACCTCAGCTAGCAACATCATGAAGTCCAATAATGAGGGCACAACTACTCCTAAAATTTGTCAACATATCCGGTCAGGATGGAACGAGTACATATATCTCATAACAGATCTCAAGATAGAATAAAAGCTATAAGACTGTAAATAGAGCATATACAATGAATCATGGAGTGTACATATATGTATCATGGCATGGTAAGCTGTAGAGCTAGAGCTAGAACAAGAAAGTAGAAATGAATCATGGTATGTACACAAATCAAGGTAAGCCATATATCCAATGTGTGTGAGTAGCAGTTTCAACTTGTGATCGGCTTGGGTTCATGTCAAGAACTGGCTTGGCAAGTCATATGTGCGGTATATGACTCACACTGTTCGGGAATGCGGGATGGATCTGATCACAGGCATACGCTACTACTCCCCCTACCCCAACTGGTAGAATGGATCCAAACAGGACACGTCACTGCACGGGATTCTAATGAGAAGGTCACGAACCTTCTCTAGAATCAGTGACCATATATTGAGCAAGAGCTACAAGGGAGCTTGCACAATACATCCCAACCTAAGAAGGAGAAACATCTCTCGTCGGGATCCAAGAATACCAATCCGTGAGAACCATGTGTCAGGTATAAGCATATCAACACTAAGTACATGAATCATAACAGTTATCATAAATTGGGAATAAGTTATCAGAGAATGTATTCACCTGGGGTCCTGCTGTCAATATGAATCAGGGTTCAGAGTAAAGCCACAGACCTAAAGATGAAATAATACAAGAGCTGATCAGGGTCAAAAGATATACTACATCTAGGTCAACTAAGACAAACTGGGTCAAGGTTGACGTACAGTTGACTTTGGTCAACTGGTCAACTCTGGTCAACCCTAAGTCTAATCTAGGTTAAATGTTGACTCTACTTCGACGTCTAGTCAAAGTTGTCAACCTTGGTCAAGCTAGTCCCTATAAACATCTACAAGGTCAACTTATGAATTTTAGTGATTTAGAAATCACTGAAATCGACGGGTCTCTAAAACAACCAAAATGAGAAAATATTATAATAATAGGGTGACACAAAAAGGGAAAAAATCTACAGATATTGTCGGATGATGAAACTAACATCACCAACGTGTCTAAAATGGTCAAATCAGCTAGGATAGCCTTTCCAAAAGTCCAATTTGGACACAGGGGCAAAACGATAATTTCGGGCCAAAATAATGTCCGCCGTTGGACACACTTTGCACCGAAAAATGTGCCAAAATAAAAGTGCACAAAATCTAACAAATTATATGTCCACGAATCCAGAATGACGATACGAACCCAACGGTATATCCAGAATTGGATTCCGTTGACCCGATCTCAAATTGGTCCGTTGACCGGGACATTGAAATCCGATTTGCACGGAAAAGCGTGTCGGAGCCAATGTCATCAAAACTCAGCAAATTATATGTCAACGAGTCTAGAATGACGATACGAACTCAACGGTATATCCGGAATTGAATTCCGATGAGCCGAACTCAAAATGACACGTTGACCCGGATATTGGTATCCGACTTGCACCGAAATGCGTGCCGAAACCAATGTCCACTAAAACCTAGCAAATTATATGTCAACGAGTCTAGAATGACGATACGAACTCAACGGTATATCCAGAATTGGATTCCGATGAGCCGGCGTCAAAAAGACCTGTTGACTCAGAAAGTGGGACCCACTTTGCACCGAAATGCGTGCCAGGGCCCACGTTCTCCAAATCAAGCAAACTTTATATGAAAACATGCCAGAACGACGCTACAAGTCTACTGGTGGTGTCAAAAATTGAATCCGGAGTCCCGGGTTCAAAAATGGAATTTTACAAGTGCAACACTAAGAATTCGAACGACCAACTTTGGCGTCGAATTAAGACCGACCTAACAAGCTCAAACTGAAATGAAATCTAAAGGGGGCAGAAAGAGGGTTATACTAGCTGTGCACCGGAACTGACAGCGCGCAAAACGAAGCTGCGACGGCGAAGATACGAACCCGCGAAGTTGGCGTCACGAAACTGTCTAAAAATAGTTCAAATTAAAACGTCAACTTGGTGGCCAGTTTTGATGTATCAAACGACGAAATTAACGGTTCAAACTTGACAGAGGTGAAGAGGGATATACCGAGATTGAGACGGAGCAAGGAGTTCGCCGATCCAACGGTCGAATTTCCCGAAAAATATGCACGAACTTGCTACGACGAGGCGCCAATTCTGGACTTCGTACGCGCGCGCGCGTCGACGGAATTTCGTGAAAAATGCACGAACAGGCTGTGCGTCGCACCGAGGAGGATGGCGGTGGCCAGGGGGTGTTCGCCGGAGGTTGCCCGACCATGGGGGGCTCACGGGGCGGCGGGCCGACCACGTGGTGGCGCACGGCCACGCCCATGCGCGCGCGCTCGCGCGGGGTGGCACGGCAACCACTGCTGCGCGCTGCCGCTGCTGCTGTTTGCAGCGTGGTGCGGCGGTGGCGCTCCGCCGGGCACGGCGGGGGGCTGTGCGGGCGGCGTGGCTCGGGTTGGTGGAGGTGGTGTGGATGTTGTGGTGGTGGGAGTGGTTCGAAGTGAAGAAGGAGGAGGGAGTTGTGGAGTTCGGGAGGAGGAGACCGAGATGAGTTGCTCGGGAAGGAGCCGAGGTGAAGTCGGGAGGTTGGGGTGGTCGGCCATGGAGTGGTGGTGTGTAGAAGAAGAAGGAGATGAAGAAAAAGAAGAAGTTGATGGCTGTGGTGGTGTTGTGTTTTAAAAATGAGAGTGGGAGAGAGATATTAATGTGTGTGTGTGTGTGTAGATATTAAGGGAGGAGAGAGAGTAATAGAATAGAGAGATGGGGAGGGTGTGTTCGGCCACATGGGGGGTGAGTGAGCTGTGATGATAGGGGTGAGGTGGAGTGGTTGTATAATAGGGAAGAGAGAGAGATAGATATTAATGTGTGTGTATAATATAGAGTGAGAGAGATATTTAGAGAGAGATTCTATCCTAGTTTTTAGGGCCGGCTAAATAGGGAGGGGGTGTGTGAGTTTGTGTTGGGGAAAAATTTATGGTGAGGATTGATGGAGAGAATTCAATAGTTAGGATTAAATATGGGAAATTTGATTATTCCTAGGAATTTTAATAAAGGAATTTTCTATTAGATATATAAAAAGGGTAGACTGGGTACTTAATATTTTTCAAGAGCAAAGAGAGTGAGGGTGGCATGAGCGAGGGTAACATGAAGCTTGGACTGGGTTCGATCGAGCTAGGTCGGGTCAAAATCGGACATTGCGCAATATTTAAATAGAAATGGGTGTTCATAATCATGGGTAAATAACTAGCATGTGGGGGCTCAATTAAATGGGACACAAGTGTCAGGCGGATAGTAGGCTTCATGTGGGCCATGTCCCTATTTTGGGTCGACTAGGTTGGGTCGATGTCGGGCCCCGAAATTAAATTGGAAATTAAATCAGGTTTCACGGTAGATAATTAATTGGCCTAAATTGAACCGAAAGTTGTGCGAAGGAAATGGAGCACAAGAGGGTGTGTCTGAGTGGGACACGAAGGTCATGGGTGAAGAGCATCTCGAGTAGATCAGGCATGACAAGTTGGTTTCGAGAGAATGACTGGTCTGGTGCTCATAAATTAAAAGTCACGGTAACGTGCATATGATGATCAAGGAAAAGAGTGGGAATTCAATTAATAATTAAATGGTCTAATATTGACCCGAACTTGCGCGAAGCAAAAAGAGTACAAGGGAACAAGTTCGAGTGGGACACGAAATATCAATGCGAAGATAATCTCGTCTACTACAAACTCCAAGAAGGAAGTTTCCAGAGACTGGCATCCCTGATGCTCTAGAATTCCAAGTCATGGTAAAGAGCATTTAAGGTTCAAAATTAATTATATAGTAATTCATTAGAAAATTCGAAAATTAATTCGGAAAATTCAGGGGGCTTACATCCTACCCACCTTATAGAAATTTCGTCCTCGAAATTAAGGTTGTAGTAGGGGTAAAACAAGATAGAAAGTTTTAGGCAAAAACTTAGGCACGATCATAGAATGACAAGTTTGCATGATTAAGATAATCAATTCATAATTATTCAGGCACGATGAAAAATTTCTGCACGATAGAATCAAAATATGAACAAAATTATATAGGCACGATTATAGATAAGTTAAGTCATTGGGGCACGATTCAGAAATGACTTAGGAGAACGAAAGTTATAGATGAAGTCCACGTACGAGGTGACGTGTAGCACTCGGGTTAACGAATAATCAGCCTGAAGTCACACAGGCTTGATCAAGATGAGAGATAATCATGACCGAAACAAGGCTTGGCATGATTGAGCTGGAGTTTCAGACACAACAAAATCGAAGTCAAGGTCTTATAGACCTGATCAAGATTGAAGAGTATGATTAATAAAATCATGGAATACGCTCCAAGTTCGAGCGTGAATAAAATTGGAAATAGCCTAAGTTCACTTGGCACGATTTGAGGGTTAAGATTATCAAGATCATGAAAATCAAAGTTGGATAGTCATGATCTAAAACAGGGATAAAAGAAGCAAATGGAGAGAAAAAATTGAGAATAGCACGATTGAGAGATAGATTGGATAGAAATTAGATTATAGGTTACATAAGCACGATCAAGATCCAAGTTCAGTTATGAAAGATAATAAAATCATGAATTCGAAATCAAAGTCCTAAAAGCACATTTTAGGAAGGAACTCAAGTCACAAGGAATTCGAAGTCATCTAGAGTCTAGTCAGCAACCAAGACTCTTTGGCACGATAAACAAGACGACCAAAGTTGATTGGTCATGGACAGAAGGAAATCAAAATTTTTATAGTATCAAATTTTAAGAAACAATTGAGATATAAATATTTCAAAATTTCCAGAGTTTTTAAGTGTAGATGTCAGATGTAGATATGAGTTAGGTGATTGGTGAGATCAAGACATAGCTAAACAAGTCAAAGGAAATGATGGCAAGATGAGGAAATCATCATGCGATGGGAGAGAAAATAATGATAAACAAGAAATAATGGTAGGAATTATCTTGCTCAATTGGTAAAAGAAGTGAATCAACTTAAGATATGACCTGATAACCATACACGTCAATCCAAAATCATGTTGCCAGAATTCTCGCCACGCCAGTAAGCATAGCGGTAATAAACAATGAAATCCATAACTATGGTATACACCCTATAATCATGTCATCTAGATTCCTTACCACGCCAACCGGTATGGCTGTAAGAGAATCTAAATGACATAACTAGGATAGTATATCCAAATCAGGCTCCATGTCCTTGTCTCGCTAGCTAATATGACTGCGATGAATTCTAAACTCCATAAATAAAGTAGACACTTACTGTTCTCATCGTCCTCGTCCAAAATATGTTTATCAGGATATCTTAACTCAATTCTTAAAAGAATTATCCAAAACGAAATCAAAGGTCAACAACGAATATTAATATTTAAATTCAACAACAAGTCAAGGGTAAGTTAATAGAAACAACGGAAACAACTTCCGAGATCGGGTTCAGAGGAAAATCTCAGGGAAAGTCCCCAGGGTACTACCTAGGTCAAGATAGAAAATGGTAGAATATAGTCTAAAACAAACCTCGACCATGATACGAGGTTGGTAAATCATATTCACGTCTCAACCTAGAAGATACAAGTCCAACTTATAGCTTCCCTCTGGGGTCCACAAACTCATCCCAAGAAGGAATAAAGTTTGATACAGACAGATATTTCAGAAATCAGGACAAATGGAAACGAGTGGGAAAAGATTTGAAAGCCTTCGAAACAAGATTTCCAGGGGTCATCCCTGGAATCTACCAAGAGTTCCTAATATGTGACTGAGTACCAAAATCCTAAAATATTCCATGACTCAACCTTAATCCTAGGGCAGGCTCGCAGTAGTACAGATAAACTCAAATACTACCACGACTTCGCATTAACTGCAAAGACTGACCTGCATGGGCCACTACTAAAAACGTATCACGACCCGCACCCGGATATACGAGTACGAATACGTGGGCCACGCCCAGCCTACGCCGCGGTATCGGTGGTAGAACGCTGTCAAATATACTATACTAACTACAACATCTAAGAATCCATAACTAGAAATGTACTCATGTCACATCACGAAAACTAAGGAAGATAAGACAAGAATTAATAACAATATCACTAGAACAACTAGAATCTACAAGGATCATAAGACAGGAAAATAAGGAAAGAACAATAAGACTAACTAAGGATAACTACCAGACAACTCACATAGAAGAATAGTGAGATCCACCTCAGCTAGCAACATCATGAAGTCCAATAATGAGGGCACAACTACTCCTAAAATTTGTCAACATATCCGGTCAGGATGGAACGAGTACATATATCTCATAGCAGATCTCAAGATAGAATAAAAGCTATAAGACTGTAAATAGAGCATATACAATGAATCATGGAGTGTACATATATGTATCAAGGCATGGTAAGCTGTAGAGCTTGAGCTAGAACAAGAAAGTAGAAATGAATCATGGTATGTACACAAATCAAGGTAAGCCATATATCCAATGTGTGTGAGTAGCAGTTTCAACTTGTGATCGGCTTGGGTTCATGTCAAGAACTGGCCTGGCAAGTCATATGTGCGGTATATGACTCACACTGTTCGGGAATGCGGGATGGATCTGATCACAGGCATACGCTACTACTCCCCCTACCCCAACTGGTAGAATGGATCCAAACAGGATACGTCACTGCACGGGATTCTAATGAGAAGGTCGCGAACCTTCTCTAGAATCAGTGACCATATATTGAGCAAGAGCTGCAAGGGAGCTTGCACAATACATCCCAACCTAAGAAGGAGAAACATCTCTCGTCGGGATCCAAGAATACCAATCCGTGAGAACCATGTGTCAGGTATAAGCATATCAACACTAAGTACATGAATCATAACAGTTATCATAAATTGGGAATAAGTTATCAGAGAATGTACTCGCCTGGGGTCCTGCTGTCAATATGAATCAGGGTTCAGAGTAAAGCCACAGACCTAAAGATGAAATAATACAAGAGTTGATCAGGGTCAAAAGATATACTACATCTAGGTCAACTAAGACAAACTGGGTCAAGGTTGACATACAGTTGACTTTGGTCAACTGGTCAACTCTGGTCAACCCTAAGTCCAATCTAGGTTAAATGTTGACTCTACTTCGACGTCTAGTCAAAGTAGTCAACCTTGGTCAAGCTAGTCCCTATAAACATCTACAAGGTCAACTTATGAATTTCAGTAATTTAGAAATCACTGAAATCGACGGGTCTCTAAAACAACCAAAAGGAGAAAATATTATACTAATAGGGTGACACAAAAAGGGAAGAAATCTACAGATGTTGTCGGATGATGAAACTAACATCACCAACGTGTCCAGAATGGTCAAATCAGCTAGGATAGCCTGTCCAAAAGTCCAATTTGGACACAGGGGCAAAACGGTAATTTCGGGCCAAAATAATGTCCGTCGTTGGACACACTTTGCACCGAAAAATGTGCCAAAATAAAAGTGCACAAAACCTAACAAATTATATGTCCACGAATCCAGAATGACGATACGAACCCAACGGTATATCCAGAATTGGATTCCGTTGACCCGATCTCAAATTGGTCCGTTGACCGGGACATTGAAATCCGATTTGCACGAAAAAGCGTGTCAGAGCCAATGTCCTCAAAACTCAATAAATTATATGTCAACGAGTCCAGAATGATGATACGAACTCAACGGTATATCCGGAATTGGATTCCGATGAGCCGAACTCAAAATGACACGTTGACCCGGATATTGGTATCCGACTTGCACCGAAATGCATGCCGGAACCAATATCCACTTAAATCTAGCAAATTATATGTCAACGAGTCCAGAATGACGATACGAACTCAACGGTATATCCAGAATTGGATTCCGATGAGCCGGCGTCAAAAAGTCCCGTTGACTCAGAAAGTGGGACCCGCTTTGTACCGAAATGCGTGCCAGGGCCCACGTTCTCCAAATCAAGCAAACTTTATATGAAAATATGCCAGAACAATGCCACGAGTCTACTGGTGGTGTCAGAAATTGAATCCGGAGTCCCGGGTTCAAAAATAGAATTTTACAAGTGCAACACTAAGAATTCGAACGGCCAACTTTGGCGTCGAATTCGACCGACCTAACAAGCTCAAACTGAAATGAAATCTAAAGGGGACAGGAAGAGGGTTATACCAGCTGTGCATCGGAACTGACGGTGCGCAAAACGAAGCTGCAACGGCGAAGATACGAACCCGCGAAGTTGGCGTCACGAAACTGTCCAAAAATAGTTCAAATTAAAACGTCAACTTGGTGGCCAGTTTTGATGTATCAAACGACAAAATTAACGGTTCAAACTTGACAGTGGTGAAGAGGGATATACCAAGATTGAGACAGAGCAAGGAGTTCGCCGATCCAACGGTCGGATTTCCCGAAAAACATGCACGAACTTGCTGCGACGAGGTGCCAATTCTGGACTTCGCGCGCGCGCGCGTCGACGGAATTTCGTGAAAAATGCACGAACAGGCTGTGCGTCGCGCCGAGGAGGATGGCGGTGGCCAGGGGGTGTTCGCCGGAGGTCGCCCGACCATGGGGGGCTCACGGGGCGGCGGGCCGGCCACGTGGTGGCGCACGACCACACCCATGCGCGCGCGCTCGCGCGGGGTGGCACGGCAGCCACTGCTGCGCGCTGCCGCTGCTGCTGTTTGCAGCGTGGTGCGGCGGTGGCGCTCCGCCGGGCACGGCGGGGGGCTGTGCGGGCGGCGTGGCTCGGGTTGGTGGAGGTGGTGTGGATGTTGTGGTGGTGGGAGTGGTTCGAAGTGAAGAAGGAAGAAGGAGTTGTGGAGTTCGGGAGGAGGAGACCGAGATGAGTTGCTCGGGGAGGAGCCGAGGTGAAGTCGGAAGGTTGGGGTGGTCGGCCATGGAGTGGTGGTGTGTAGAAGAAGAAGGAGATGAAGAAGAAGAAGAAGTTGATGGCTGTGGTGGTGTTGTGTTTTAAAAATGAGAGTGGGAGAGAGATATTAATGTGTGTGTGTGTAGATATTAAGGGAGGAGAGAGAGTAATAGAATAGAGAGATGGGGAGGGTGTGTTCGACCGCATGGGGGGTGAGTGAGCTGTGATGATAGGGGTGAGGTGGAGTGGTTGTATAATAGGGAAGAGAGAGAGAGAGATAGATATTAATGTGTGTGTATAATATAGAGTGAGAGAGATATTTAGAGAGAGATTCTATCCTATTTTTTAGGGCCGGCTAAATAGGGAGGGGGTGTGTGAGTTTGTGTTGGGGAAAAATTTATGGTGAGGATTGATGGAGAGAATTCAATAGTTAGGATTAAATATGGGAAATTTGATTATTCCTAGGAATTTTAATAAAGGAATTTTCTATTAGATATATAAAAAGGGTAGACAGGGTACTTAATATTTTTCAAGAGCAAAGAGAGTGAGGGTGGCATGAGCGAGGGTAACATGAAGCTTGGACTGGGTTCGATCGAGCTGGGTCGGGTCAAAATCGGACATTGCGCAATATTTAAATAAAAATGGGTGTTCATAATCATGGGTAAATAACTAGCATGTGGGGGCTCAATTAAATGGGACATAAGTGTCAGGCGGATAGTAGGCTTCATGTGGGCCATGTCCCTATTTTGGGTCAACTAGGTTGGGTCGATGTCGGGCCCCGAAATTAAATTAGAAATTAAATCAGGTTTTACGGTAGATAATTAATTGGCCTAAATTGAACCGAAAGTAGTGCGAAGGAAATGGAGCACAAGAGGGTGTGTCTGAGTGGGACACGAAGGTCATGGGTGAAGAGCGTCTCGAGTAGATCAGGCATGACAAGTTGGTTTCGAGAGAATGACTGGTCTGGTGCTCATAAATTAAAAGTCACGGTAACGTGCATATGATGATCAAGGAAAAGAGTGGGAATTCAATTAATAATTAAATGGTCTAATATTGACCCGAACTTACGCGAAGCAAAAAGAGTACAAGGGAACAAGTTCGAGTGGGACACGAAATATCAATGCGAAGATAATCTCGTCTAATACAAACTCCAAGAAGGAAGTTTCCAGAGACTGGCATCCCTGATGCTCTAGAATTCCAAGTCACGGTAAAGAGCATTTAAGGATCAAAATTAATTATATAGAAATGAATTATTAAAAATAATTCATTAGAAAATTCGAAAAATAATTCAAAAAATTCAGGGGGTTACAGTACAATTGGAAAGTTTGGATCCATAATTCTTATTTGTAGTTTTATTTTTTCTATTATACCCTGAACATGGGTCCAAGGGCAACAATTAGTATAAAATTTACGAATTTAGGAAAATTGTGTATGAAAGCTTTAAACAAAATGTGAACAATCAACTACGTAATTTATAACAAATAATTTTACTAGAAATTTAAAAATAATAATTAGGAACACTCAATTATACAATGACGTGTTGGTGACGCCATCATCATGTGCAGAGAAGAAGAAAAATAAGATAGAGATCCATTTTAGAATTTTGGCATCGCATTATACAAACTCAAAATATATTTCTTGTCATACAATTGCTTATTTATGAACTTACAAGCCATTATAGGCTATCAAGAAATATATTTTTTTTAAAATATATAAAGTCAATATCTAAACACTTATTCCTAAGATAACTTAGATCATAAGTGACAAAAACAAATAAAGGCAATCTCTATTTAAGATAACCAAAATTAACTAAAAGATAACATAAAAAAATCCATTGTTCTTTTTCGTTTCAAAAAATTCAAATCATGTAAGCATAAAAATTAGAAATCTTGCTGCTGATGATATCCCCGTATTGGCTGCAGAAGTCTCTGATTTGCTAGTTTAGTTAACATAAGATTTTTAAAAGGTGACAAAATTCCACCAGGACATTGGCTATTGTGGAGATGGAAGAAGCAGAATATCTAGATGGAAGAAGCCGAATATTTACTTGACAAATAATGTCAAGCACATTTATAAATGGTGAGTGTCTCCATGTGTCCAAAGATATAATAATTGTTCTTGAAATCAATTATTATTTACAACAAACTATTACATTTTTTTTAAAAATATTAGAAATTATTCATGATATTGATTATTGAGATATGTTCAAAATATTTAGAATACTTAATAGTGTTTTTTAAAATTCATTGGAATGATCATACATATTTTATTCTTTTATATATATATATATATATATATATATATATATATATATATATATATATATATATATATATATATTGTTGTAAACTTAGGCTTAGTTTCAACCACGGAATTAATTCTTTTCTTAACTGTAATAGGCTCATTAGGTTCAACTAAATGATATTCGATGTGGTCATCTACAAATTGCACTCTACTTGTGTAGATAAGTTTACTATTTTAGATTTGTTAGGTTCAACGTATGGACACTCATGTTGGTTCTGAGATGGACTCTATTCGTGTGTCAATACAGTTTCATCCCTAACACCATGATCGTCATATCTAGCTTTTACAAGTTTATTATACGTTAAGAATCTAGAAGATTCTTTAATTTTTTTTATGAACTCTTTATAATCCATACTTTTCGTTATGATCCATACTTTAGTTAAAAATTGCTACCTATAGGTCTTTGCCTAGGAATGAAAATATATATTATTAACCTAGATCTATAATACCAATTTGAAGCATGACAAAGACCTAGGGGAAATAAGATTAGTATAACAATTAAAAATTTAGTAAAATTGGGTGCAAAAGTTTTAAATGAAATGTGAACAATCAACTGATATAAATTTATCACAAATAATTTTAAGTTTAAAAAACAATAATTTGAAGTACCCGATTTGATGATGTATTGCTGATGTCATCAACGTTTGAGGAGAAGAGAAAAAGATAGAGAGATCAACTTTGTGGTTTTATGATCGCGAAACTCAAAATATATTTATGATATTCAATTGAATGGCTTATGAACTTACAGATAGGCTCTGAAGGAAAGAAAAAAAAAATCTCTGAAGACTTATCCCTAATAAAACTTAAATCAAAACTGATAAAATAGATTAAATAATCTCTATCTAAAATAACCAAAATCAACTAAAAGATAACGTAAAACGTATGTTGTTTTCCATCAAGATTTAAACTCTAAGTCCATCCCGAATGAGGTTTCTATCTCTGCAATTTCAATGGTAGATTTTTTTTAGAAAACCTTCTCCTAGTGGTGGTTTTATTTCCAATTTTACTCTATGTGTGTTAATGCATAATGACGAATTTATGACAATTCCTATACGTAGAAACTCTCACACAAATTTTCTCTCTACTATTGGGTCATATATCATTACAAAAATGTTATTTGGCTCCCAAAATATTTGGGTGATGCCATCTCCCATTATGTGACATATGATATAGTTACTAACATGGCAGCTGACATGGCAAAATTTAACATTAACATTAAAATTAATATTAATATTAATATTAAATTAACATGATAATTAACATTAACCTTAACATTAAAATTAACCTTAACATTAAAATTAACAATAATATTAATATTAAAATTAATCTTAACAATAAAACTAAAATTAATATTAATATTAATATTAACATTAACATTAACATTAACATTAACATTAACATTAACATTAACATTAACATTAATATTAATATTAATATTAATATTAATATTAATATTAATATTAATATTAATATTAATATTAATATTAACGTTAACATTAATATTAATATTAATATTAATATTAACATTAACAATAAAAAAATTGGATAACTAATGTTCTGGGTTAAAATTTGTCATGTCAGCTGCATGTCAGATGCCACA
>JANAVB010035418.1:10135678-10178431 GCA_029216955.1 Iris pallida
ATAGGATGTTGTTCCTAGATTTTCTTGGTATATTGGTACATTTTCTGTCTTATTCCCTGTACTTATATAGACACCGATTCCTAAGGAGACTTGCTACCCTCTTATGGAATCCCGTGTCATGACGTGTCATGTCCAGATCCATTATACTATTCGAGGGTGGAGAATTATTAGGGGCTATGTGATCAAAGCCTCATGTCACTCTTATGTTTACGCCACTCTCACCTCACGTAGGGTGTAGCAAGATTCCTCCATGTGCTTGTTATCCAGGTTGGTCGGCATGACCCTTTCCAGAGATTTTTATGTGATTGAAGGGCCAAGTGGATAACCTGTCCTGTAACATACCCAAAGCCGATCATATAATGCTCTAATAATTCAAGTCATATTTTTATATTTATTTATCAAAGGAGGCTAAGTTCTGTTTGGGAGAAGGGTTACAACCCCGGTCCTTGTTTGGTTGACGGGTTGTAACTCGGCTTTCGAATAGTTTCCAAGTCATCCTATATATATATTGTCGTCCTATTTAGTACTCACATCCTGTTATATATTTCCTGATGATTTTGTCCTGTATTTTACATGTTCTATATGCTCTTATGCTATACTTTGATTGGAGGCTAGGTTTTGTTCGGGAGAAGGGTTACAACCTCGGTCCTTGTTTGGTTTACGGATTGTAACTTGGTTTTTCGAATGGCTCCCAAGTCTTCCCATATCTTTGTCTTGTATTTCTTTATACCGTATCTTATAGAATTTGTCAATTCATATGGAACTGCTGTTAGTGTTTGTACTTGCTCATTTTTCTGACAGGATATCGTTGACATATTACAGATATTTCTGAGGCAGGCTTCTCGACCTACTATGGGGTCGAGACAGATGGAGACTTAGGCCAGGACTGTGGCCTGATAGTTTAGCCACTAGATTTTGTACTCCCAGAGTAGTTAGCTTAGTTAGGCTTGCCTGGACTGCGATCCAGCTTTTGTTTTAGATTGTAGTAGCTTATATTTATATTTTGTGACTCTGTGATGTTGTTTGTTTCTCTCTAGCTGTGTTGGATGTTGAACTCATTTTCCGTTTTCACATCTATCATATTTCCTTTTCGTGCTATCTACCTTAATTTTATCTTGTGATTGAGACTATATTTGCTATGTCACCTCCATTCGGAGTATATATACTGTACAGGTACCTTTATACTATTTAGTTGTAGTATTTATAGACGACCTATACAGCTTTCTATCGCCGATTCTACGGCGTAGGCTGGATGTAACCACGTGCTCGTGCCCCTAATCAAAGTGCGGGTTGTGACACTTTTTTGTAGTGGCCCATACAGGTCAGTGTCGTAATTAGTGCAATCTCATAATGGTGCTCGACTTAGAGTACTAGTTACGAGCATGCGACTAGGACATAGGATCTAGAATATGATATAAGTTACTCAATCACATTTTAGAAAAAATTCTGATCTTTTGATTACCATGACAACTCTTCTTTCATTTGAATTCAATTGTCCTCCTTTGATAATATCTTATCTTGTGCCATATTGATCTCTTGGGTTCAATTCGTCCTCAGGATGGCGATTACTCGTTCTCAGGCAGCAGGGCCTAGTGCAGTTCCAGAGAGGTCCGATCCAGTAGGACCTCCACCTCCGGCTACGGGAGTAGCAGTCGAGAGAGCAGCAGTCTCAGTTCCTGCCCTTCAGGCAGGAGTAGCAGCGACAGTTCCAGGAGGTCTTCCACCTCCAGCAGCGGGACCGTCTATAGTCATTCCTGAGACTACCGCTGCCTCCGCTATCGACTGATGCACAGCGGATGATGGCCCTTCTACAGCAGATATTGCAGACCCAGAGGGCCTAGGCCGAGGCACAGCAACATTAGGCTGACGCATCTTACCGCCAAAAAGAGGTGTTACGACAGAGCATAGAAAACTCCTACCGACTGGCGATGGCAGCAGTAGAGAGGGTTATACCGGATACAGTTCAGGGTGACCCAGTTCAACAGCAGGGACAGGACCAGAGGCAGACTACTCCGTACGGCTTCTGCGGGAAGTCGGGGCACAGTCGAGAGGCCTGTAGGAAGAGGTTGGGCGTGTGTCTATACTGTGGGGATCCCGACCACCATCTGAAGGATTTCCACTTTCGTGGAGTCCGAGGAGGCCAGGACAGAGTACAACAGGCACCAGCACGTGCCCACCAGCAGCAGGGTCAGGGCCAGAGACAGGCCATGCAGTGCGGCTTCTGCTGGAAGCCGGGGCGCACCCGGAAGGTTTACAGGATGAGACTGGAAGTTTATTTATTCTGTGGAGCTCCAGATCACCAAATAAAAAACTGTGCTGCTCGTACAGCAAGACAGGCAGGCTAGGACAGAGTATAGCAGGCTAGGGGAGGCCAGCAGGGGTGAGCTTTTGCCATGGCAGTTGAGGGCACTCAGGCAGTAGCAGGGCAGATTACAGGTTCCAATCTTTTGATCTCATTTCCGCATTTGCCTCCTTATAAACAGTTTTGAAATTCGATTCTATCTGTTCCTTGATCGTTTGATGAAATTTTGTTCTTGTGATGTGATATTCTTCTGAGATAAGTCGTATGGGCTGGATCGCCTCGATTATGAGATTTTAGAATCCTCTAGGGTCATGCTAGCAGGTATAGTGAGGACATATAGTCGGATTATGGATGTATTTCTCGGGTGTGGGAATTTAAGGTTTTTGCTGCCAAGCATGCGGCAATACAAAAATTTTAAATACCATGATTCTAGAGGTATGTACCTTAGTCGAGGACTCTGTAATTATCATAGCCTTGCTTACTAGCATGACGGAGATTCTAAGTATCATGATTTTGGACAGACGCATACGATTATCGAACTGCATGATTTTGAGATTTTATTTGTGGGATGTTTGACCTATAAGGAGCACTACCACCTTAATTTTTGAGGATGAATTCTTTTAAGGTGGATAGACTTGTAGCACCCAGTTTCTAATTGAGAGTAATTTTAAAAGTTATAATTTTAGTCATTTAATTATTATCATTTAATTCATGCTTTGATTTTGGAGATTTTAAAATTTTTAATTTTTTTTAGCCATGACTTGTGATTTTGATGTTTTTTGCTAGTGAAACCCTAGGGACTGTTTGACCTAGAGCCTAACCACGTGATTAGGATGTTTTCAGTGCATTCTGGCCTAAGGGTATTTTGGTCATTGGACCTCTTTAATTTATTTTTGATATTATTGCATTGGTGATTGTTGATTTGACTTTTGATAGGTGTGATTTTGTGTTGGTTTTGTGTCCGTGTCGGACACGTAACAGTTTTTATTTGCAAGTGTTGTTGTGCCTTAAGAGATTTTTATTTTGCTGATTTTTTGGAAGTATTTGAGATAGATTGTTTTCTGCATGTGTTTTCTGTGATTGCTTTGTTTTAATTCCGAGGACGAAATTTTTTAAGGTGGATAGATTTATCACCCCCAGTTTTCAAGAACAGGGGTATTTTGGTCATTTTTCATTTTTGAATATTTTTGAAATTTATTTTATTATTTATGATATTGTTTTGTGGTTATTTGAGTCGGGTTTGAATTTCAACTCAATCCGACTTGTAACGGGGACCCGGGGTAGTTTTGACTCTAGTATGACCCACTCATTACTTAGGCATGGCCCACATGATATTATTTTAGTTAGTGTGTTAGACTAATTATCCATGGATAGGTTTGGTTTAATTAGAGACTTAAAACTAGACTAATTTAGCCTCAACCTAAAGCCTATTCCTAATTTAAACCAATAGAAGCTAGTGGGGGGTATTCTAGACAATTGCAAATAGGGACACATAGCCATAGGTGGCCGGCCATGAATAGGAGGGGTTGAGTCATCCTCTCATTTGTTATTATCTACAAATTTTTCTCTCTTGTTCTTCCCCAAATTTTGAGAGAAACCAACATTGATTTTATCTCCAAATCAATCCCTTCTTCCACCAATCTTCTTCATTTCTTCTATACTCCATGAAAAGAGGATGCTAGCCAAGTTTGGAAGGATTTGGCTTTGGTTCGTGTACATTTGGAGGTCTCTACGTGTCGGTGTCGTATCGGAAGAAGTTTTCCTAGATTTGATCAACCGGGAGGTATAATCTCTCCTCTAATCCACCCCTACATGCATATAGGAATATTTTGAACCCATAGGAATGACCCCATGGCTGTATCTCCATTTGTGTCCATTTGGAGGTCATTAGGAAGTGTCCATGTGTAGTTCTGTGTCCTAGTGGGAAACCCCCAATATTGGACACATCATGTGTTTGTGGTTTTGTTTGAATGAATATTTTCCTATTTTAATCTCAAATATTAAATGTTTAGATTCTTGTTATTTATAATATTGTATCATATTCATTTCTATTCATTTTGTATGTGTCTCTTTAAATCTATATATAACTAGTGCGTGTGTGTGTGTGTATAAAAAAAATATATATATATATATATATATATATATATATATATATATATATATATATATATATATATATATATATATATATATTTGAGTGTTATGTATATATATATCATGTGGTGTGTGTGTGTCTATATTTGTATGTATCTATTTTGTGTTTGTGTTTGTGGTAGTGTGGTTGAGGGTTGATGTAGTGGTTGTGGTGAGTGTGGTGTTAGAGTAGTGGTGGTTTAGTGGAGTGTTAGTGGTGGTTGGAGTGGTAGTTAGAGTGGTGGTTGAAGGTGGTGGTGAAGGGGGAGCTGCTGCATATAGCAGCAGCATATACAGGGTGGGCAGCAGCAGTCTCTCCTTCATTTCATATATCCATACATTTCCATTTCTCCATTCATTAAGCCATTCAATGCATTCATACACACAAACACTCTTTTACATATTCCATCCATTCATTCAACATTCATTCCTCCATTCCCATTCATCCTTCCATTCATTCATATATCCATTCAAATCAGTCCCTATTTTATTCAATTCAGCCCTCATATTCACCCTTCATTCACCCTATCATCTATTCATTCACCCATTCCTTTAATCTATTCATCCCTCCATTAACCCAGCCATTCATTCATTCTTCCACACTAAATTCAGCCACAACAGTCCACCAATTCGACAGCCTCATAGCAGCCTCTCCATTCATTCATACTTTCCATTCATTTCATCCATCCATCCATCCATTCATTCATACATTCATTCTTCATTCTTTCACTCATTCTTCCAATCATTTCATTCATTCTTCCACCCACATTCATACACCCATTCATCCTTCATTCAAAAATCAGTCCCTTAACCCCCTTCATGTTGTATGGGTGTTAGTTAGTGTGGGTTTTGAGGTTGGTGTTAGAAGGATTAGTATGATGTTTGTGTTAGTGTTAGCTAGTGGTTAGTTAAGTTAGTGCCCTAACTAGGTTAGTATCCTAGAAGACTAGTTAGAATGGCTAACCTAGACACTAGGAGAGTGTGGGAGAGTGAACTAGGAAGGTTGGTAGAGAGTATGGTGTGGTATCTCAAGATACTAAAGCGTATCATGACGATACACTAAGGTAAATGTTGGGATGACCAACATGGACATAAGATGGACTAGATGTCCAAGAACCCTAGATTTCTTGGTTGGTAAACCCTAGATAGGATAGTATCTAGCTACCCTAAGAAGCCTAGGCTAGTATCCTGGGATCTAGAGGGGTTTCCTTTGTAATGGACAAGGTATCGGGAATACCTTGTAAGGGTAAATGTTAGGATATTGGGTAGTATAAGGTATTGGATTTCTGATTGCTAGACGGGGTTAGAAATAGGTTGTCTTGGTAGGTAATGACTAGATGAGGGTAGTTTAGGCTAGTCTTGACCCCGTTGACCAAGAGTTGACTTTTTGAATAAAAGTCAACGTTTGACCTAGAATCGACCCAAAATCAAACCAGAGTTAACCAGTTGACTGAAAGTCAACTGTTAGTCAACATTTGACTAGTTTAACCTAGGGTTGACTCAGGTTGACTCAGTGTTGACCAGAGTTGACCAGGGTTGACCAGTTGACCAAAAGTCAACTGTAAGTCAACCTTTGACCCAGATTGACCTAGTTTGACTTGGATTGACTTTTTGTGACCTTGTTTGACTTTGGTTGTCCTAGTGTGACCCAGTTTGGCTCAGTATGACCTAGTTTAGCTTGGTGTGGCTTAGTTTGACCTAGTTTTGACTTAGACTTGCATATCATGACTAGATTAGCTTTCCTTTCATTATTAAACCCTGTTTGGTTTGTAGTATCTCATCTTTAGGTCTGTGATTACTCTGAGCGTCTGTTCACCTTACCATCTCAGGACCACAGGCGAGTATATTCACTGATAGTTTTTATTGTCTTGATATTTGCTATATCCGATTCAGTTGTAGTGTATTACTCGATTTTCAGTTACGATAGTTCACGGACTAGTATATGTTGGATCATTACATGGGATATTGTTCCTAGATTTTCTTGGTATATTGGTACATTTCATGTCTTATTTCCTGTACTTATATAGACACCGATTCCTAAGGGGACTTGCTACCCTCTTATTGAATCCCGTGTCATGACGTGTCATGTCCAGATCCATTATACTATTCGGAGGTGAAGAATTATTAGGGGCTATGTGATCAAAGCCTCTTGTCACTCTTATGTTTGTGCCACTCTCACCTCACGTAGGGTGTAGCAAGATTCCTCCATGTGCTTGTTATCCAGGTTGGCCGACATGACCCTTTCCAGAGATTTTTATGTGATTGTCGGGCCAAGTGGATAACCTGTCCTGTAACATATCCAAAGCCGATCACATAACGTTCTAATAATTTAAGTCACATTTTTATATTTATTTATCATAGAAGGCTAAGTTCTGTTCGGAAGAAGGGTTAGAACCGCGGTCTTTGTTTGATTTACGGGTTGTAACTCGGCTTCCGAATAGTTCCCAAGTCATCATATATATATATTATCGTCCTATTCAGTACTCACATATTGTTATATATTTTCTGATGATTTTGTCCTGTATTTCACATGTTCTACATGCTCTTATGCTATACTTTGATTGTAGGCTAGGTTCTGTTCGGGAGAAGGGTTATAACCCCGGTTCTTGTTTGGTTTACGGGTTGTAACTCGTTTTTTCGAATGGATCCCAAGTCTTCCCATATCTTTGTCTTGTATTTCGTTATACTGTCTCTTATATAGTTTGTCAATTCATATGGAACTGCTGTTAGTGTTTGTACTTGCTCATTTTCCTGACAGAATACCGTTGACATATTACAGATGTTTTTGAGGCAGGCTGCTTGACCTACTATAGGGTCGAGACAGATGGAGACTTAGGCCAGGACTGTGGCCTGATAGTTGAGCCACTAGACTTTGTACTCCTAGAGTAGTTAGCTTAGTTAGGCTTGCCTGGACTACGATCCAGCTTTTTTTTAGACTGTAGTAGCTTATATTTATATTTTGTGACTCTGTGATGTTGTTTGTTTCTCTCTAGCTGTGTTGGATGTTGAACTCATTTTCCGTTTTCACATCTATCATATTTTCTTTCCGTGCTATCTACCTTAGTTTTATCTTGTGATTGAGACTGTATCTGCTATGTCACCTCCATTCGAAGTGTATATACTGTATAGGTACCTTTATACTGTTTAGTTGTAGTATTTATAGACGACCTATATAGTGTTCTACCGCCGATTCTGCGGCGTAGGCTGGACGTAACCACGTGCTCGTGCCCCTAATCAGGGTGCAGGTCGTGACAACAATTGAAGAGAATATTTTATTTGTTTATGCAATCTCTATAGAGAAACTCTACTAAGTATTATAGAATTTTTTTAAAGTACAATGTGTTATATAATTTGAGAAAAATCCAACTTCCTTCTTCCTCTCTTCACTATCATTCAATTTTCTATTCAATACTTTCAACCATTTTGTTTTGTTTAAATTTTGACCGTTTCAATATTTATTTTGTATTCATTGGTATTTTATGGGCTTGTGCTTAATGACCAAATGACTACATGACTATCCATAAAATCCTATTAAAATTCATTGAATTTGTAGGAAGAGGAGTTGCCTATATATGTTTCCATATTGTTAGTATTGATATACTTGAGAAAAAGGGTAACCATGTGATTCCTCCTCCTCCTTCACAAACATGTATTTCTTCTTTCCTTTCCATTCCAATCTTTTCTGCTCTGGGCAAGAGCTAGGTCAGGGTTAATCTCCCTGAGTTGTGTGCGACGATGGGATACCGGTAGAGCGGGGGGTTTTACCACTAGGAGAATTCAGAACAAGTCTGTACATAGACCCGAATCAACTCTTAGGACAGTGCTTTGTGCGCTACTTCCCTGGAGGCCGGTAACTTTAATTTGATTTATTTTGTTTACAGGTTTTAAAGAAGCAATATTTTTAACAATTTAAGAGTTGATTTACATGTTTTGTTTAATTGATCTTCAAAATTAGCATTCGGCTAGTGACAGAAAAATTATGTAAGTTGCTCAATTGTTCTCAACACTTTACATGATTAAACTAGTGTATCCAAGATTTTAAGATATATAATTGTTCTGACATGTTACCAAGAAAGCTCTAGCACATTTTTGTTAGTATGTATTTTTTTCTTAAAATTGTGTTTTTCAGTTCATTGGAATTATCGAACAGTTCTCATATGATGTATATCTTGTTGTCCACATAAATGGTTATTTGTCTTTTCTTTAAATGATTGTTGCATTTTACTTGCCGGTCGTGGATCTATTCTAGCTAAGTATACTAAATTTTATGTGTTGATAACAAATACTCTATATCTCTCCACCTTGGTCCTTAAATTCCACTTCCTTGATATGGGTTGATTTATAGAAAGAAATACTTATAAACATGCATACTTGTGCATGTATGTATGGAATATGTTATGTTGATGTTGCAATATACATTTGTTTTATAAATTAATTAATTGCATTTAGATGATATTTAATCTAGGATTGTTATTACTAACATGATACTATAATATGTTCATAAAATTGTAGACTCAGCATGTGAACTTGCTAGCATTATTTTTTTATGGTAATTTATCATATATTTTTGCAAACTTCATCAATCCTATAAATTTTGCAAACTTGTTCTGATGAATTGGTTTTTGAATTAGTGAATTCGTTTTGAATGCGTGATTTATGTTATATTATAATTGATCCTTTAAACTTTTGAAGGAACAATTAGTAATAAATTTGTGAAATAGATGTTTGTAATTATGGCAATGCTATGGAGATTGTGGTCTTATAAGTTTATGCTTTAGCATAATCTACCATTGTTGGAGACATTATAATTCTATACATGCTAAAATTATTCGCCAAAATTTTTTGATTTTGTAATGTTCATAAAGATCTTTTAAAGACATGTAATTTTTTTTATTAGTATGAGATAATATATATAAATTTGTTACCGCCTTAACAGTTACCTGATCTTATAAGTGAAATTTCTGAATTTCGCAACTAGCTGTTGGGTGTTTTTTTTGTCGTAGATTTTGTTTCTTTAGCGATTAAACCAAATTTATTTCTCAAGACCAAGTGTACCTAATCATATCTCATGCATCATGTAAAATGGAAATGCACGCGACGTAGAATTATGTTTTTTCTTCTATGTAAATTTTGTTGCTATCAGCATGAAGAATTTTGATAATTGTTTTATTTAGAGTAATATTACTATTTATCTGAATGGTGGAGTCATTTTCTTGGTTTAAAAAAAAATTGTGGCCAAGATGCAACTCATGGTTTGAAGTGTATACTACTTGCTTATTGTATATTAAATATTATAGAAATGTATCATTTTTGAATTGAAAAAAATAGTGCGAATCCTTGGTATTTATTAGTATAAACTTCTTAAAGGGTATAAATATTGTCAACTATCTATATATTCTTCTAATTATTGTGCTATTTCTTATGACATTTGTGACAATTTAGTGTTTCAATTAACTTGTGTCATAAGCTTAAAGGCTGATAATGAGAAGATAAATGTGACAATTAAAGTGTGTGCATAGCTAGATTTATATTTGGTTAATTGTCTCTTATGAAATTAATTGGTATCTTATATATTTTTTTTAAAAATTTTGGTTTGACACTAACAATTAGTAATGATCTAAATGATATAAATCAATATAGGGCTAAATTTTTTTTTGTTCTACCACCTGCTTTTCAGTAGATACTATGTTTTGTATTCAGAGATCCATATAGAAATAAAACACGTATATATACATGCTTATATGAAATATTGGGAGCTATCCTTCTTATGTTCTTCCTCTTTTGTGAATGGTTAACTAATCATTCCCACATACTAATGGTTTATATGAAACATTCTGTCATAAATATGATGTCTACTATGCTTTACATGTTGTTCTGACGTAGAAAATAAATAGTTAATATGTTTACACACCATTAGATCACATTAGTAATGAATGTCATATCAGTTATTCTTATCTTTCATCCTCTCTACTAATGGAGAACTCCCAAATGTCACCATTCAGCTCTAAAGTTTGGTCAAAGAATATTTTTCTACTAAAGGATTCTTGCAATTCCAATTATTGTGAAATATTATTGTCATTTCTTGCCTTGGAATACATAATATGTTTAGACCAGTCTGAATGACATAATATGATCTGTTCCTTTATAGAATTTGTGGAGTAATTGTTCAAATTTTATTTCTATATTTATTAGTTTTATTTATTATTTCTTGTCTAACAAGAAATATTATTTTATACTAATATTGTCTTGACATTTCTATAGTTAATATCAGTGACAATAAACATATTCTTCTTTTACTGGCTATATCCAGTCACTGTCATTGGCTAGAATACAACAATAACTTAACATCCTAATCCTTGGTGGATATTTGGTTGAACTTTTATTATTAGGTAGAACACTTTGTACAATCAGGAAAAATCTTCCTTTCTTAGTCCACTAGTTTAATACAATACATCATTGACATTTTGTCAAATATAAAAATATATGTTATTTTTAAATCTTGCATATTAAAACTTTGTAAAATTATTGCTGAAAAAGTTTGTGCATAGTTTCAGGTATATATTTTTTGTTAATATGCAAACTAACCTCTATTCTCTTGAAGGTATAATCCATAGAGATATTTTAATTTTGGAAAAGAGCAACATATTATCGGTGACGGTAATAAAAATTTGTTTGAACTCACTCATTCTTAACATGATCTTTGTAAAGTTATCTTCCGAATCAGAAGTATTAGAGATTGTGACTTGTTAGTCCATCTCTAACATGTCAAGGGTGAAGTGAGAATAATGAAAATATCTAAAATGACGAAAATGACATCTTTTGAAGTGTTATTGGTAAGCCAAAATCAAGTGGTACAAAATTGTTCCGATCACGTGGAAAGGTAATTTTTCATATTTATAATTCACATATTCTATTCATTTTGATTACGAAATTTAATTGGAAAAGTATATCATTGAAATCTATGAGCCAATTATCTTGATTTATACTTATGGTTCTGTATATTATTGTATAAAAGTAATATTCTCTGCATGTTAGTTTTACATGTTTGAACCTTAAATGACTTTATTATCACAATATTAGAATTTCTAGTCAGAAAGAAATCACAATATTGTTCTGTCACAATATTTAGACAAATTTTATTTTTGTTTATATTTTGTGACGCTATAATTCTTTGATTCATTCAAACAATTTTGTCACAAGAAAATAGTTAGTGAAATTGCAAATACCTTTAAATCTAAAGTTTTAAAGTTAAATTCAATTTGGGTATAAGCTGAAAGGGTCCTTTTGTCAACCGGACGTAAATAGCTTTAAGCGACATGGTATTTAATCGTCCCCTTGTGGACCTCCGCTAGCTGAAAACCGGTCCCTACAGCTAACCCAGGTTGATCAAAACTTGATAAACTAAAGATTTGGTAAGGTCAATTAGCAAAATTCACTTAAACTATTATTTTATTACTTTATACTGTCATTTTTGTAAAAATGACCTGTAAAGATAAATCTTTAGAGCCAAGACTGAAAGTTACTATATCTTACTTTAAGGGATGATAAAGACAGATGAGTTTTTGCTCATTGTCCTAATGTTTATATCAGCAATTAGTAAAATCACATACTTGTTAAATAATTATGATGTCACCAAATCTGATTTAGAAAATAACTAAATCAGTCAAACCAGTTTCAAAATATTTTTTAAAGGATATTCTAGACTATAAAATTGTATCATATTAGATACTCTTATGTCATAGAAAGTCATTTTAATACAAAATAGATAACTGATTCATATGACATCTAATATATATATATATATATATATATATATATATATATATATATATATATATATAAAATATATATATATATATATATATATATATATATATATATATATATATATATATATATATATATATATATATATATTACTCTATGAGGAGTTGTCAATTCTCGAGTTTATGTAAGAATCATAGCTAAGAGTATTATATACTCAGAAATGTTATCATCAGTTACATCTTGTACTGAAGTTGTATGACTTAGACATTTTATACTTTACATGATCAACATATTTATTTACCTATCATTTATTTTAAAATTATGCTAAAAGTATGATCTTGTGGATTCTAAAATGGACAGGTATTTGCAGCTGCGTTTCAAGACATTAAAAGAGCTTAAAAAGCAAAAATGTAGTTCTTGACTCTAAAGTCATAAAGAATTTTATAGATCTCTTGACGAAGAGTCTGTTTACTCTTGACGAAGAGTTTGTCTAGAAAATTAATCCTAGAACCATCGAGGGGAATGGGGTTAAGCCCATAAGTAAGTTACCAGCAGTGGCAACCCAACTGAGTCTGGCTGAAGATCCCAAGAAGCCGGTTCAAAGGATAGAAATAAGCTGGACTTCGGTGACTTTATGGAACACTGACCTGAGATTAAAATCTCACGAAAATAATGCTCAAGTTGATGTACATGTGTACAATGATTTTCTATCCCTATGGTGACAGTGTTCCGGTATGATTTGGTTAGGATGAGTTTTAAACTCTTAATAGGTCCAAGCATGATTATGCAGGGTTGACTCCAATCACCAACCCTTTGAGGACTTACCTATGTGAGAGGTCGTGAAGGACGCGACTATGGGACAGGGCAATACCAGACAACTCTCATGAATATGAAAAAAGTGCGCATGGCCAATCTAACGCACCACCCAATAGACCCAAGTACCTCTAGCGTACTATGTATGCTATTGTCTGAATCTGGTTCAAGAAGTCTGATTCAAGGCGTCGTCCATCAAGTACTTCTTCAGATAAAGATAATAGTCACTAAGTGAGATTCAAGGCTGTAGTACATCTCATCTATGCATAGTACATAATTGCCCAGAATTCTCAATTTTTTTCCTCCTTCATTCTGCTGTTTCGGAACTTGGTCTTTTTTGGGGAGGATTGTTGTATAATTTGAGAAAAATCCAACTTCCTTCTTCCTCTCTTCACTATCATTCAATTTTCTATTCAATACTTTCAACCATTTGGTTTGTTTAAATTTTGACCGTTTCAATATTTATTTTGTATTCATTGGTATTTTATGGGTTTGTGCTTAATGACCAAATGACTACATGACTAGCCATAAAATCCTATTAAAATTCATTGAATTTGTAGGAAGAGGGGTTGCCTATATATGTATCCATATTGTTAGTATTGATATACTTGAGAAGAAAAAGGGTAACCATGTGATTCCTTCTCCTCCTTCACAAACATGTATTCCTTCTTTCCTTTCCATTCCAATCTTTCCTGCTCTGGACAAGAGCTAAGTCACGGTCAATCTCCCTGGGTTGTGTGCGACGACGGGATACTGGTAGAGCGGGGGTTTTACCACTAGAAAAATTTGGAACAAGTATGCACATAGATCCGAATCAACTCTTAGGACAGTGCTTCGTGCGCGACTTTCCGGAGGCCGGTAACTTTAATTTGATTTATTTTGTTTACAGGTTTTTAAGAAGCAATATTTCTAACACAATGTCCAAGCAGAACAAAAACTTAATTTTAAAAATTACCATTGGAGATGGACGCTGATATAAAATCCATGATTTAAAATCTAGTTAGTCCATAATAATAATAACAACACTAACTAATTTAAGAATTATAAACCAAATAATTATTATTTATAGAAAAAAAATTTAGGGAGGGATTTACAAGTAACGTCAAGTATCTTCAATATCCATAAAAATTCATTATTTTGTTGTTGTTGTCGTTTGTTTTGAGCAAATAAATATAGATTGCTTGATCAGAAAAGTTAGAAGTAGAGGAAGGGCTATCAGGCTGGGCCTGAGAATCTATGGCCAACAGCTAGGAAATAAATGGGAGGAATGAAGAGAACAGTGTATGTCACGACCCGGTCCCAATTACTTGGGTCGAATCGGATCATGCCCAGCCTGTACCGCTGTTGAGGCGGCGGCAGTAAGCTGTATCTTCCATATACAGGTAATCAACAACTCAAACTAAATTTGCCACAATATTTAATATTCGATAAATTAAAACTTGTTCAGTACAGAGTACAATCTTAAAAACACCAACTGAAATAATATTATTTTTTTAAACAAAATTATCAACTGGAAAATAGCATCTAAAAAGAAGCAACATCATCATTAGGTACGCCATTCTCAGGAAGTACAGCAGGGTATAGCTCAGGGTCATAGTAGCTACTAATCAGTAGCTCTGCATCCTCAACAGGACCTAAAAATATAGTCTCCAGTCAGGAGGGAGCAAAGTACAAATTTATGATATTTTAACAATTGAAATTAATAATAGAATTATGCACTTTTAAATAATTTAAAATAAATGATTTTCCAACAGTTAAAACAGTGTGATATGAATAGGTAATGAATATGACCGGATTGGGTTTATTACAGTAATATCCTAGTGATATGGTATGGCTTATCTCCGTGTGTTTGAGGGGTAAGCTAATACATTCAGTTATACTAATTGGATGTGGTCATATCCACTACACTACTCCCCCAATCCCCAATAGTTACAGTAGTTACAGTCAATGCTCTCAAAGAGAGTTCCGTGTTGTATCGTGGTTTAAACTTGCATTGAAACAATTATTAACTAATTGTAATCTACCACAAAAATGTACTTGCCTTAAATGATTTGACTGGACGGGTCGATACGTCGGAATGGGAATTCAGGTTCTTCCTTGAAATCCTACATTCGGAAACTTGTCTCAGAAAACCAAAGTTGCCAATGACGCTATACTAGTTGCAATCTCTAGTTGTGTCCTAGTCAATTTTAGTCTTTATTTAGCTAACACAACAAAAACGCTATTTATTAATGCGTTGCAATTAAGAAACTTCAATTTACATTTAATTTCTAGAAAAATTGTATTTATCGATTTATTTGGAAAAACTTGGTATTTTATAATTATATAACTATAAAACTAAGATTTTTCTTTTTAATGAGAAATACATGAATTTCTATTTTAAATTTACAACTTAATTGCTAAGTGACAAAACATTTATTATTATATTCTTTTTAAAATACAATAAATAATTATCATTTTATACAACGTTCCCATGACCAAAATCATCCAGAAAAATAAAAGAAAAATAAAATAAAATCTAAGCTATTACAATCTCGCAACCAGAATAAATAAATAGGCTTATGCCCTTACAGACCAATTACATGAATTTAAATAAGAATAAAAGTTTGGTTAGTCCTGAAAATTTTTCTACAATTAAATTTACAAAATAAAATAATAATTTTAAACTAAATTGAAATTATTTTATGAGTCTCAGAATATTGGTCCATTCTTCAAAATAGCTAATGTCTCAACGTCCGGGCGAAACCGGTTTTGTTTGCACTTAGCCAGGGCCCATTGACCAATACGGTCGTCGCCCAATAAATCCAAATATTTTATATTTTTCAAAAATCATTTTAAAACTATATAATTAAATTTTATAGAAATTTTGGCAGCATTCCCTCTATTTTTGGGATAACCCAAAACTGGGAAAAATGCCAAACCAAACATCGATAACTGTCCCAAACCAGGGAACACCAATTTCCAACAAAAAATAATAATAATAACCAGAACTCTAAAATAATATCGAACCCGAAAATATCCACAGTGCTTCTTCCGAAATTCGAAAAACCGAACTGAACTCAGAGAACCCGAAATGAATTTTAGAAATACCAACAAAATACTCAAATCAAAGAATTATTCCAAAACTTCACAGAATATTTCCGAAAAGATTTCGAAAAAATCCGAAAATCTTGCATACCGAATTCCCAGGGAATTCTTGCACTAAATATCATCATAGACCAAGACAGGGGACGAAATACTGTGATTATCAGAGATTACCCAAATCCTTTGGTCGGGGAGCCGCGGGATAAAACTCGGGAATAAAATCGGACAGCGGGTTCAGCCGAACGATCACAGAGCTACGCGAAGTCAACCGGAGACAGGGACGAGCCGGGACAGCAGCCGGAACGCGGGATCGGGTCAACACCGAGGTGCACGCGGGGCAGAACAAGGAGACGCTGGGATCGGCCGACCAAAAGGTCGGGTGGCCTGGGAACGGGGACCCAAGGGCGGCGCTCGGCCCTGGATGGCTGGGCGCGGGGTCGCTGGCCGGCCGGGCGCTCGGAGAAGGTGGCCGTGGGCTGCTGCAGGGGGTCACCGAGGGGGCACGGCCTCGGGAGGGTGATTCAGCTCCGAAGATCACCGGTAGGGACGCGGGTTCGCCAGAATTTGGGCTAGGGCACAGAGGGTTTGGGAGTTGTGATGAAAGAGAGGGATGAAGAGTGGGTTTTATAGATGAAAGGGGCTTGGGGGTTACCGGAAGAGGAGGGGGCCACCGTTCGGGGAGGCCAACGGTCACTGGAGTGATGGCGGCGGCAACGGTTTTCGAAGGCCAAGGGGCTCGACCGTTTGGCCACGGAAAGGAAAAGCTCGGTTGTCTCCATAATGGAATGGGTTTAATAGTGTGCTGTGTTAGTAAAAGAAATGGGTGAATGAGTAAATAAGTAGTGAATAGAATAATCCATTCTTTATAATGAATGAGTGTTCAGAGAATGAATTCTTAATAAATAGAAAGAAAAGGATTAGATATTATATAAATAAATATATTAAGGAAATTTTTTAGAAAATTAAACTTGGGTTTAAGACGAGTTTGGGCTGGGTCAGAACGGTTCAGAACCAACAATCTAAATCCAGGATTAAGTAATGTTTCAAAAATATAATTATTCTAAATTAACAATTAATAATGATTTATGATAATAATTAGTAATTAAATTATTTAATTAATTAACTGAAAAATTTGAAGGTTTTTAGATGGGTTCGGGACTTGGGAACGAGTTCAAGTCTGGGTCAACCAAAACAAAAATCCATGATTTATTTTAAAATTAGTAATTTTTTATTTAGCTTTTAATACTAATTTGGCAAAATATTAATCTAACAAACACTAAATTTTAATGATTTAGAAAAATAACAAAAATTGAATTTCTAGAATTAATTATCTAATTCAAGTTATTCAAAATAATTAACTAAAAGTTATGGGTTTCACAACCTTCCCTCCTTAAGAAATTTCGTCCTCGAAATTTAAAGGATATGGTTAGGAAATACCTCAGGTCTCAAACAAATACGGGTACTGCTCCCGCATATCATCTTCTCGCTCCCAGGTAGACTCGCCTGGGGAATTGTGCCTCCACATAACTCTGACTATGGGAGTCACTGAAGTCCTGGTCCTCTTCTCGCCTCTGTCCAAAATTGCCACAGGCTTCTCTGGTACTGTAAGGCTGGGTCCAATCTCCTGCTCTGAATTGTCCAAGATATGGCTTGGATCCGGGATGTAGCGTCTGAGCTGCGAAATATGGAAAATGTTGTACACGCCTTCAAGATTAGCTGGTAGAGCTAACCGATACGCTACTTCACCAATTCGGCTCAAAACTTGAAATGGTCCGATATATCTGGGACTCAGCTTCCCAGCTATGCCAAATCGGATAGTTCCTCTGGTAGGAGAAATCTTCACAAAGACACTATCTCCTTCTTCAAACTCCAGTGGTCGACGACTGTTATCAGCCCAATGCTTCTGCCTGTCTTGGACGATCCTGAGCTTGTCTCTAATCACCTTCACCTTCTCAGCTGCATCAGTCACCATCTCTGGCCCCAGTAATACTCTTTCTCCTACGTTGTCCCATGCAAGTGGAGTACGGCAACGACGTCCATAGAGTACTTCAAATGGGGTCATACCAATGCTAGCTTGGTAACTGTTATTGTAGGAAAATTCTACTAAATGCAAGTGGTCTTTCCAAGACCCTCCAAATTCCAAGACGCAAGATCTCAGCATTTTCTCTAGCATCTGGATGGTCCTCTCAGATTGTCCGTCAGTTTGGGGATGATAGGCTGTGCTGAACTTCAGTTTTGTTCCCAAGCTGTCATGCAAACTCTTCCAAAAATGTGAGGTAAATCTAGTATCTCGGTCAGATACAATACTTATCGGTACTCCATGAATCCGGTAGATGTGCCGGATGTACAGTGCCGCCAACTTTTCGGTGGATAAACCAACTTTGAAGGGAATAAAGTGTGCCGACTTAGTCAGTCGGTCCACAATAACCCAAATAGCGTCCTTACCTCCTTGGGATCGAGGCAATCCTGACACAAAGTCCATTGTTATATGCTCCCACTTTCACTCCAGAATGTCCAGCGGCTGTAGAAGTCCTGCGGGTCCCTGTCTGCTAGCCTTCACTTCTTGGCAAATCAAGCATCTAGCCACAAATCTGGATACATCCTTCTTCATTCCATACCACCAAACGATGGTACGCATATCCCGATACATCTTATTAGCTCCAGGATGTATGGAATACTGCGACTGATGTGCTTCTTGTATCAGCTCATTCTTCAGTTCGCCAGATGGTACACACAGCCTCGTACCATTCTTCAATGCTCCGTCACTGGCGATAGCGAAACCTTCAAGTGTTCCTGCCAGCACTTTATCTCTGAGTTTGTAAAGCGTCTCATCTTGGAATTGTGTCTCCTTGATTTTGTCCATCAGACTTGAACGGAATTGTAACTGCATCATGGTTGAGTCAGCTCCAGGTACATCAGCTTCTCGCCCCAGTTTCTTCATCTTCTCCTCAGGCAGTACAATCTCCAGACCAAGCTTCTCTATGTCCTCCAACAAATGCCGCTCCTTGGTCAAGAACATCGCCACTGGATATCGACTAAGTGCATCTGCAACCACATTAGCCTTACCCGGATGGTACTGCAGGTCGATGTCAAAATCTTTCATCAGTTTCAGCCACCTTTTTTGTCTCATGTTCAGTTCCTTCTGAGTGAAAACATATTTCAAACTTTTGTGGTCTGTATATATTTCCACTCTCTCTCTCCATATAGATAATGCTTTCATAGCTTCAATGCAAAGATGACTGTAGCAAGCTCCAGATCATGTGTGGGATAGTTAATTGCCTAGATGCGTAAGCAATCACTTTCCTATTTTGTTGAAGAACGCAACCCAGTCCTTTTCCAGAGGCATCGCTATAGATTGAGAAACCACCGGTTCCTACGGGTAGCGCAAGGATTGGTGCAGTGGTAAGCCTCTTCTTCAGCTCCTCGAATGCTGTCTGGCAATCTTCCGTCCAGATGAACTCTTCATTCTTTCGAGTGAGCTTTGTCATCGGTTCAGCAATTCTGGCAAAATCCTTCACAAACTTTCGGTAGTAGCCAGCCAAGTCCAAGAAACTTCTGATTTCAGCAACTGAGCTTGGGGTAGACCACTTCTCAACAGCAGCTATCTTCTTAGGGTCCACCAAAATTTCTTCTCCTGTGACAACATGGCCAAGAAAATCCACCTTGTCTAGAAAGAATTTACATTTGGATAGCTTACCATATAACTTCTCTTTCCTCAAAGTTCCCAGAACTTTCCTGAGGTTCCCCTCATGCTCCTCTTCAGTCTTCGAATAGATCAGAATGTCATCGATGAAAACAAAGACAAACTAATCAAGATATTCATGGAAAACCTTATTCATAAGGTTCATGAACACAGCAGGAGCATTCGTCAGTCCAAACGGCATGACCAAGAATTCAAACTGTCCATACTTGGTATTGAACGTCGTCTTGGGAATGTCCTCCTTCCTGACCTTGATCTGATGGTAGCTGGATCTGAGGTCAATCTTCGAGAATACCTTGGCTCCACTGAGTTGATCAAACAGATCATCGATCCGGGGCAGAGGGTACTTGTTCTTGATGGTGATATTGTTCAACGCCCGATAGTCGATGCACATCCTCACAGTTCCGTCCTTCTTGGGAACAAATAAGACAGGTGCTCCCCAGGATGAAGCTCCATCTCGGATAAATCCCAAAGCCTTCAGTTCATTGATCTGATCCTTCATCTCCTTTGCTTCTTTCGGGTTGACTCTGTAGCATCCCTTAGAAATAGGGAAAGAACCGGGGACTAGGTCAATGGTGAACTCTATGTCTCGGTCTGGGGGTAACCCGGGAAGACTATCACAGGGAAGACATCCATAAATTCTGCTATGATAGGATGGGGAGGTCCGGATTCTTCTGTGATAGAGGTGTAGGTAACATACTCCATATCCTCCGGAGTTCGAGAGATTTCAAACTCCGGCTCTCCAGGTGGGCTGAAGACTACACATCCTCTGTGACAGTCTATCAGCGCATGCTGCTTACTCAACCAGTCCATCCCTAGGACTATATCATAATTGGATAAGGGCATCACAAGCAAAGGTGCTATGAATTGGTGGCCTGATATGGTAATAGGACAATTACAGGTCTCAGTGATAGGTAGGGATCCTCCACCGGTCATAACTCTACATATCTTCTTGCTAAAGCCCGTATCTATGTGGTGTGCAGAGATGAAGTTTGTGGATATGAAACTATGTGATGCTCCTGAATCAAATAAAGCTAAGGCAGGATAGGAATGCACATGAATGAAACCTGCGATGACATCAGCTGTAAGTTCCTGCTCTGGCTCTTGTTCCTCTGCATCTAGGGAAAAAGCTTGCCCAGTCTTCTGTTGATGCTGCCCAAATTATTATTGTTGAGTGGGCAAAGGACCTTTCTGTTGAGTTGCTCCAGTCCGATGTGCTACCGAGGGACAGTCCTTCACTTGGTGGGTAGAAGACCCACAGACCAGGCAATGTCCTAGTCTCTTTCTGCAGATATTTGCTTGATGCCCCGACCTTTTGCAATAGTCACAGACAGGGATCTGCCTCTGAGGTGCCCTATCATTGTTCCTTGCCTGTTGGTTCTGCTGTTGGTAGTGGGAAGGCCGGTTGTTGTTGTTGTTGTTGTTGTTGGGCCTCTTCTGATTACCCTGGAAGTTGTTAGTTCCAGGATAATCCCTCTTTGAGCGAGCGGGTTGGCTCTTCTCTATATCTTGAGCTCGCTCTAGGATCTTTTCATAGGTCTTAGCACCGCCTGAGATCACATGGGTGCGGATCTCCTCTCTCAGCCCATGTCTAAACCTTTCAGCACGATCTTCAGGTTTAGCCACCAGGTTCTTGGCAAAATGGCTGAGTTGGCCGAATTCTGCCGTATATTCTCCAACAGTCATATTTCCTTGCTTTAGGTTCTGAAATTGCCTCTCCATCTCCCGTAACTCTGATGTTGGAAAGAACTTTCTTTTGAACAACCTCTTGAAGGTGTCCCAGTCAAGCTGCCTATCCTGGAGTCGGGGTTCATTCCGATACCAGGTGCTTGCTACACTTTGCAGTTGGAGTCCCACTACTTCAGCCTTGAGGTCTTCTGGAAGTCGAGCGACGCTTAGGAGACGCTCCATGCTATCGAGCCATTCATCAGCATAGACGATTCCCTCGGTTCCCTTGAAGGGTCGAGGGTTCTGTTTCTTAAAACTCTCAATATCGCCCACCTTGGCAATATGATTCCTATTAATTTAAATGGCCTTAATATTACATAAATTAATCCTTAGATTTATGTTTACCTTGGCAGGCCTTGGTTCCTGTTGAGCTGCTTCTCCTCTCTCTAATGCAGCCATTGCCACGCTATGGGCATTCTCCATGCCTTCTCTCATAATCGCCGTCTGCTCTCGATGAGCTTCAGCTTGAGTTCTCTGGGCTTCTAGCACTCCTCTTAGCAGACCTATGAGGTCAATGGGGTCCACAGGTACCGATGGGGCAGCTGGGGTGGGCAAAATCATAGGGGGCTGCATCTCCGTCTGGAAAGATGATGGATCCGCCGTTGTATTATGGGGACGGTCGGCCAGCTGCCGAGGTGTAGGATCCGGACTTGATTGGGGAGGTGGGGTACGATAGGGTGAAGATACCCCATCGCCAGCAGGATTGGTATTGTCAGTGGCCATTCTCTGGAAGGTTTAAGATATAAACATAAGCAAGGTAGCCTACCAGTCTATAATCAAACAAAAATATTTACTTATAATATATTTCGGTCCTATGTTGTGACAAATTAATGTTCTAGTGTTCTAATTGTCTCTAGATAGGTTTTTTCTAAGTTGTTGATATTGACCTACATGGGCTACCACTAAAAACATGTCACAACCCGGTCCCAATTACTTGGGTCGAATCGGATCATGCCCAGCCTGTACCGCTGTTGAGGCGGCGGTAGTAAGCTGTATCTTCCATATGCAGGTAATCAACAACTCAAACTAAATTTGCAACAATATTTAATATTCGATAAATTAAAACTTGTTCAGTACAGAGTACAATTTTAAAAACACCAACTGAAATAACATTGTTTTTTTAAACAAAATTATCAACTGAAAAATAGCATCTAAAAAGAAGCAACATCATCATCAGGTACGCCATCCTCAGAAAGTACAGCAGGGTACAGCTCAGGGTCATAGTAGCTACAAATCAGTAGCTCTACATCCTCAACAGGACCTAAAGATATAGTCTCCAGTCAGGAGGGAGCAAAGTACAAATTCATGATATTTTAACAATTAAAATTAATAATGGAATTATGCACTTTTAAATAATTTGAAATAAATGATTTTCCAACAGTTAAAACAGTGTGATATGAATAGGTAATGAATATGACCGAATTGGGTTTGTTACAGTAATATCCTAGTGATATGGTATGGCTTATCACCGTGTGTTTGAGGGGTAAGCTAATACATTCAGTTATACTAATTGGATGTGGTCATATCCACTACACTACTCCCCCAATCCCCAATAGTTACAGTAGTTACAGTCAATGCTCTCAAAGAGAGTTCCGTATTGTATCGTGGTTTAAACTTGCATTGAAACAATTATTAACTAATTGTAATCTACCACAAAAATGTACTTGCCTCAAATGATTTGACTGGACGGGTCGATACGTCGGGATGGAAATTCAGGTTCTTTCTTGAAATCCTACATTCGAAAACTTGTCTCAGAAAATCAAAGTTGCCAATGATGCTACACTAGTTGCAATCTCTAGTTGTGTCCTAGTCAATTTTAGTCTTTATTTAGCTAACACAACAAAAACGCTATTTATTAATGTGTTGCAATTAAGAAACATCAATTTACATTTAATTTTGAGAAAAATTGTATTTATCGATTTATTTGGAAAAACTTGGTATTTTATAATTATATAACTATAAAACTAAGATTTTCCTTTTTAATGAGAAATACATGAATTTCTATTTTAAATTTACAACTTAATTGCTAAGTGACAAAACATTTATTATTATATTCTTTTTAAAATACAATAAATAATTATCATTTTATACTACGTTTCCATGACCAAAATCATCCAAAAAAATAAAAGAAAAATAAAATAAAACCTAAGCTATTACAATCTCACAACCAAAATAAATAAATAGGCTTATGCCCTTACAGACCAATTACATGAATTTAAATAAGAATAAAAGTTTGGTTAGTCCTGAAAATTTTCCTACAATTAAATTTACAAAATAAAATAATAATTTTAAACTAAATTTATTTTATTTTATGAGTCTCAGAATATTGGTCCATTCTTCAAAATAGCTAATGCCTCAACGTCCGGGCGAAACCGGTTTCGTTTGCACTTAGCCAGGGCCCATTGACCAATACGGTCGTCGCCCAATAAATCCAAATATTTTATATTTTCCGAAAATTATTTTAAAACTATATAATTAAATTTTATAGAAATTTTGGCAGCATTCCCTCTATTTTTGGGATAACCTAAAACGGGAAAAATGCCAAACCAAACATCGATAACTGTCCCAAACCAGGGAACACCAATTTCCAACCAAAAATAATAATAACCAGAACTCTAAAATAATATCGAACCCGAAAATATCCACAGTACTTCTTCCGAAATTCGGAAAACCGAACTGAACTCAGAGAACCCGAAATGAATTTCGGAAATACCAACAGAATACTCAAATCAAAGAATTATTCCAAAACATCACAGAATATTTCCGAAAAGATTTCGAAAAAATCTGAAAATCTCGCATACCGAATTCCTAAGGAATTCTTGGACCAAATATCATCATAGACCAAGACAGGGGACGAACTACTGTGATTATCAGAGATTACCCAAATCCTTTGGTCGGGGAGCCACGGGATAAAACTCGGGAATGAAATCGGACAGCGGGTTCAGCCGAACGATCACAGAGCTACGCGAAGTCAACCGGAGACAGGGACGTGCCGGGACAGCAGCCGGAACGCTGGATCGGGTCGACACCGAGGTGCACGCGGGGCAGCGCACAAGGAGACACTGGGATCGGCCGGCCAAAAGGTCGGGCGGCCTGGGAACGGGGACCCAAGGGCGGCGCTCGGCCCTGGATGGCTGGACGCGGGGTCGCTGGCCGGCCGGGCGCTCGGGGAAGGCGGCCGTGGGCTGCTGCAGGGGGTCACCGAGGGGCATGGCCTCGGGAGGGTGATTCAGCACCGAAGATCACCGGAAGGGACGCGGGTTCGCCAGAATTTGGGCTAGGGCACAGAGGGTTTGGGAGTTGTGATGAAAGAGAGGGATGAAGAGTGGGTTTTATAGATGAAAGGGGCTTGGGGGTTACCGGAAGAGGAGGGGGCGACCGTTCGGGGAGGCCGACGGTCGCCGGAGTGATGGCGGCGGCGGCGGTTTTCGAAGGCCAAGGGGCTCGACCGTTTGGCCGCGGAAAGGAAAAGCTCGATTGTCTCCATAATGGAATGGGTTTAATAGTGTGCTGTGTTAGTAAAAGAAATGGGTGAATGAGTAAATAAGTAGTGAATAGAATAATCCATTCTTTATAATGAATGAGTGTTCAGAGAATGAATTCTTAATAAATAGAAAGAAAATGATTAGATATTATATAAATAAATATAGTAAGGAAAATTTTTAGAAAATTAAACTTGGGTTTAAGACGAGTTTGGGCTGGGTCAGAACGGTTCAGAACCAACAATCTAAATCCAGGGTTAAGTAATGTTTCAAAATATAATTATTCTAAATTAACAATTAATAATGATTTGTGATAATAATTAGCTAATTAAATTATTTAATTAATTAACTGAAAAATTTGAAGGTTTCTAGATGGGTTCGGGACTTGGGAACGAGTTCAAGTCTGGGTCAACCAAAACAAAAATCCATGATTTATTTTAAATTTAGTAATTTTCTATTTAGCTTTTAATACTAATTTGGCAAAATATTAATCTAACAAACACTAAATTTTAATGATTTAGAAAAATAACAAAAATTGAATTTCTAGAATTAATTATCTAATTCAAGTTATTCAAAATAATTAACTAAAAGTTATGGGTTTCACAGTGTAGCTTTGGTTATATCAGCTTGAATGGTGGAAATCAAGGTGTCAATCAGGCTGGGCCGGCCCGCGAGCCAGAACAGGCAGGTTCCAGCAGGCCTGGGTCGGGTCCAGTCCGAACCCAACAAGGAGGCGGTACAGGCCCAGCCATGTTCGGTTTTTATTTTTTGAATCCAGTCCGGCCCAATGACCCGGCTGGGGGTAGGACTGGGCCGGTCCGGGCTGCGGGCCGGCCCGTCGGATATGTAATTTATTATTTTGGGTTTTCACTTATCAAATGTTTAAGATTTTTTTAAGTATTAGTTTTAATTTTTTTTAAAGATTGTTTTATGTTTTTATGTTTTTTTTTTAGTTTTTTTTTTTGGTTTTCTTGTAACATTTTTCGGGTTTTTAAGACTTTTACTTTTAAAGTTTATTTGTTTTCAAGTTTTAAGTTTATATATATTTTTTAAGTTTATTTGTAAGTTTATTTTTAATTGTTTCTTTATTTTTAATTGTTTCTTTATTTTTAATTGTTTATTTTTATTTTTTAAGATAAAATTTTTTAAGTTTTTTTATTTTATCTTTTTAAATGCTTAATTATTTTTTTTCTCCAATTTTATCCGGACTTGGGACCGGCAATGCAAGGCAAATATTGCCATAGGCGTAGTTAAAAAAGTCTTTTTTTATGTTTTCAAGTTTGTTATGTGTTTTTAAAATTTATTATTTTATTTTGTTTATTTTTTTATATGTATAAGTTTTTTAGTTCTTGCCTAAGTTTTGTCGTTCTTTTTTAATTTTTTATTTTGTTTTGTTTTGTTTAAGTTTAAGTTTTTTTTAAATTTTTTATGTTTTTATTTAAGTTGTTTTGTTTTTATTAAGTTTTCTTTTGTTTATGTCTGCTTTTTTTTTAAAAAAATTAGTTTTTTTGTTTAAGCTGAAGTTTTTTTTTTAAGGTTTTTTTGTTTTTGTTTTTAATTTGTTTTTTTAATTTAAGTTTATGTTTTAATATTTTTTTCTTAATTTTTTTTAAAGTTGATTAGTTGACACTCCTCGTTCTCGGTATACATATTTTGTACGTATACGCTTCACTTATTGTATTTTAGTATTTATTTGCTTATTTTATTTTCTGTATTAGTGGGACCTTCTTTGTTTGGTTTAGCTGGCTTGGCTTTATTTGGGATTATTATGTTGAGAGTGAACCAACCCAACTCAAACCCTCCCCACCACATAAACCCCATTTCCTTCTCTCTCCTTCTCGTTCTTTCCTTTTATTTCTCTTTCCCATCTTCCTCCCCAAGTGAGAGAGACAATTACACCTTGCATTTAGGATGGAGAAATCCCTTGGATCGTTGATCCATATATATTTTCTTGTTCCTTGCATCATTGTATACTTGTTTAGTACTTGAGGTTTTCAATTTTGATGGATGGATTTGTGTAGATCTACATTTTAAATTTTAGGTTTTCATGGGTTTCATAAGTTTTTCTTGGTTTTGATCTCTAAAAACTTATTATTTCCAAAAACTAATGGTTATGTATTGTGGAAAATTCAATTCTATTCAATTTTGGCTTTTGAACCGCTTGATTTTGACTTAATTTGAGAAAGTTATGCCCGTTTGAGTTATCGTTCTCTCTCATGGCATCGGCACAGTCGGGAAGATAAACAGTGTCGTGCGCGCAAATGGCGTCGTGGGCGATTTGCGTCACACGTAGAGTGCGTCATGGGCAAATTCTGCCGTGCACAGTGCCTGCCGCGCGCATCGATAGCTTGTGCGCCGCGCGTAGTCTGTCGTGCGCGCGATTTGTTGCCGCGCGCCCGCATCGATAGCTTGTGCATCGTGCGCAGTCTGCCACGCGCGCAATTTGTTGCCGCGTGCCCGCATCAATAGCTTGCGCAGTGTGCGCCGTGCGTGCAATTTTTTGCCGCGCACCGTGCGCCGTGGGCAAATGGCGTCGCGCACAGTATGCGCCGTGCGCATTTTGACCCAAATGACTGTTTTTGTCTGTTTAAGCTGTTTTATAGCTAGAATCTTGTAAAATTCAAAACATGAAAGTTGTAGATCTTTGTCTTACCTTCAAATTTTTTTTGGATCAACTCATTTGGAGTTCGGATGTGAAAGTTATGGCTAGTTTACTTAAATGGACAAATCTTGAACTTTGGAGTTTTCATTTGTGCACCACTCAGAAGGCCAAACTGTTGTAGCTTAGTAAGCTTAATCCATGTTCTTGTTTGATTGGGAGATTAAGTAAAAAATTTACGACAGTTTGTACTCCGAAGTGATGATACAGATTCATGTCTTGCTTGTTCTTTTCTGTTAGTAACTGAGGCAAAACAAACTATGATAGTATGGAAGCTTAATCCATGTTTTTGTTTGATTGGGGGATTAAGTGAAAGTATTAGAGTAGATTGCAGAGCTAATGTTATGACACAGAAACTTGTGACTTGACCAACATCTTGCCTGTTACGTGATTTGACTTGACCTGACGTGACTTGAATTTACATGACTTGACTTATGTATCCATGGTGATACTACTTGATATATCTATTACATGCTAAAAGGGTACGCTGAGTACGGGACCTGCATGACTTGCTTGCTTGTTCGACCATTATTATTACAGCACGACCTACATGTTATCAAGGCATACAACTTCGCGACTAATTAAGATTGTTTGTTGCATCACACTATGTGTAAGTACATTATGCCGCACGGGTCATAATGTAAAGTACTGCATACCGTACATGTAACCCTTGTACAACATTCATGGGTAATTATGTACCACGACATGAGTTCTAATCAATAGTAGGGTTAATTAGGTAACATAAAATATGTAATCATACTAGGATTGAAATCCCGAGATCGTACATGACAACCACTCTGTGCCGGCTGGTCACCTCAAATACTGCAAATCTGCCACACGAGTAGGGAGCGGTATCTGCTATATATATATATATATATATATATATATATATATATATATATATATATATATATATATATATATACTTCACATTATGTGATGCTTGCTCGAAAGGATCGACTAGCCTTGCTTGTATATGGTGCGATCTGAAGATTTCCAATAATTGCATGCTGGGATAATCAAGGCACAAATAACAGTCGTAAGATTGATTGACCGATTAATTGGACTTGATGGTTAGCCTCGATACCTGAATTATTGTGATATATGCGACTTAACTCGTGTTCTTGTTTGATTGGGGAGTTAAATCACTGTATTGTGATGATTCATGATCCGAAGCTATGTTTATTTCTTGTGTTTCTATTACATTAATGGTGGCTTCTTTTCTGTTAGTAACTGAGGGCGCGAATCGTTCTAGTATGTAGACTTAACTTCTGTTCTTGTTTGATTGGGGAGATAAGTTGAAATACTACTATGAGACGCGGTTCGAAGTTACGAAGCAGAATATTATTATTACTCATATCTATTTTATTTCTCTTTTATATGCTTTCTTTGTGGTGCTTGCTATCGGGGCCCGACCCCGCTGGTTTTGTTTAGCCAGGTTTAGAAGCAGAAGTAGAGGATCTCATCCAATACCGGACCAATGGTGCGAACTATAGGGATGACAACGGATGAAAACGAGTAGGTTCCTTGTTCAACACTCATCTTTTATGCATTTCTATTCTTTTGAGGCGTTTGCCAACCATCACCTGTTTAAATGGCTTGCTCTAGACATTAGCTCTATTACACTCTTATAATTAATTCAGATCACGACTGACAGGACAATTATGTACTTTTGTTTATCTGTACTGGCTATATTTTGTAACGCTAGTACTCTGAACATTTTGATTAAGCGTCGGAGATGCCTTACAGCTTTAATCATATATGCTCTTACTTTCTGTTACTTGTTTGATTGATTGAGATCGACAATAGAAGTTCTTGGACCATAGGAGACTTGATTGTAGTATGCACCCCTTTGTCTTTTTAGACATTATTGATCGTATGATACGATATTTCTAGCCGTAATACGTAGCTGGCTGCTCATTCTCCCGCTCTCCGGTATTCTGGTTCTGGGGCGTGACATTAGTACATACCTTTGAGTCATTCTTCTTGCTCTTCTCCAGTTCCTGACGCTTCACCCAATGTAATAGACTAAAATTTCAGCTCATTAATGTCGGCACCTTATCTATTTTGTTTTGAGTTCTTTTTTTGGGCATCAACACAATCTTGAACACAAGCTTCCAAAATATCTGGCAGCAACCGACTCCTCTTCTTGCTCAGGATCCTTGATCCTACACAAAAATAGGACTCCGATGCTATCGTGGACACCGAGACCACTAGTAGATCGCGTGTTATGTCAGAAAGGTCAGGATACATGTTTTCGTGTCTTTTCCACCATTCTAAAATTGTGAAGTAAGACGAAGCATCATCATCTTCTTCATACGAATTCAAATATAATGACAACTCTTGAGTGGGTTGGGAAGATTGTATTTGTTTCTTCCTTTGTAGTATACTCTTGGCATGTGATAACTTAGAAGGTAAGCCAGAGCTACTACTACCCACTTGTAACACCCCAGAACCAGAATACTGGAGAGCGGGGGCGTACATAACCAGCTACGTATATTGAAGTGCAACCCACCTCGCTATACGGTCACTGCTGTCTAGATACATGAGTGTTTAACTACAAGCTATCAGTCTCCTATGGTTAAAGCCCTAGCTGCCGGGGCTGTTGCTGAAGACTGATTCATCTGGCCATGAGATCGCTTCCGACACCCGTCCTATCTACGATCCTCTGGGAGGTATACTCATGCCTCCTGGCTGCTCTCAATACCGCATTAAAAGTCTGATGCTCGAACTGCTCCACTGCCAACAAAATCTCGAGATGAAGCCCCTGCTGGAACCGTTGGGCTCTATCGAACTCGGTCGCTACCAAAGTGGGAGCAAACCGACTATGTCTAGAGAACTCAGCCGCATACCCGTCGACCGTCCTGTCCATCTGCTTCAGATTGGTGAACCTCGTCTGTAGATCGTACCGAGCTACAACATCGAAATTCTTGGTCTGGAATCTCTTTCTGAATACTGCCCAGTCAATAGGCGCCACTAATCCAACGGCCTGCGCCGCCCACCAGATACGGGCAAGATCCAATAACTGCAGGTGCACCATGGCCACCTTCTCGATCTCTGGAGTCCTTGCTGCTTCTAAAATCACCTCTGTGTCCTGAAGCCACGCATCTGCGACAATAGCATCTTCGCTACCATCGAAGAAGGGAGGGTTCAAGCGCTTGAAGCTGTTGGCCGCGCTGTTACCCTGATGACCTCCTCTGGTGAGAGCAATTGTCACTGCCTGGTGCAAGGCATCTCCTCGACGATCCTGAGAAGCTAACAACGTCCTGATGAGACCCACCAAGGTGCCATCATTAGGCTCTTCAGGCTGGACGGGCTGAACTGGTAGCTCTGGATCCCCAGTAGGCATGACTCTGGAGGCTACTCCTGAATACTGGGCTTGATCTCCTGGTTACTGCTGGTCCACGGGAGGTGCTCCGCCTTGCTGATCGGTAGGACCAGGAATAATGCAGCTGAAGAAGACGACATAGGAAACAATAAGAAAGGACCAGGACAGATCAAAGATACAAGCATGTGATCAGGTCAAGAATTCAGGGATTTTAGAAGATACGAGTAGAGATCAAGGGCGAGTGCTGATTGAGACATATATTCGGTAAACCCTCACATATCTTGATTTACAAGACCTGCATGGGCCACCACTTAAACCATGTAATACCCCAGAACCAGAATACTGAAGAGCGGGGGCGTACATAGCCAGCTACATATATTGAAGTACAACCCACCTTGCTATATAGTCACGGCTGTAGATAAATGAGGGTTTAACTACAAGCCATCAGTCTCCTATGGTCATGAACAAGCCTATTGTCTCAATCTCAAGCAAGTAATAATAGTTACAAGATGTCAGAACATCAAATATACAATAGTAAGGCGTCCCATACATTACATATTTGTATGATCATGAAGCTAGTCGTATAAAATGTCAAGACTATCAAGAGTTTCAGTCATACATGATCAACCCTAGGATTCGTCAATCATGTTACATCCCGTAGGCAGACAGAAGATAAAGGTACAATACGAGCTAACACGTGCTCGTCGGCTAAACGCCTCAAAAGAATAATTTTACAATAGAGTGGGAGAGCCAAAAATAAGCCCACTTGTTGCCAAGGTTACGCCTGGTGGTCACCATCTGGCTGGAAGGTAGGTAGATCCTCTGGAGCTGCTCCGATATCTGGCCATACAAAACCAGCTGGATCAGACCCCAGAAAGAGCAAGTGCCACAAAGGAGGCTTCACTTAGGAACTAAAACCAGCATATATAAGTGAATATTAAAGATAATTAAAAAGATACTGATAATAACCGAAACAACAATAATAAATTGAGTACGAGGAAACCATTCAAATAGCCAGGTCGTAACCCTTAAACCAAACAAGGACCGGAGTTGCAACCCTTCACCTGAATAGAAACCCGTCTCAAATACTGTTGGTAAAATAACATGATGAGCTTGATATAGGGTACAATAAGACAATAAACGAAAAGAGGACACAGAACTGCTCCAGGAGCCAGGTTACAACCTTTAAACCAAACAAGGACCGGGGTTGTAACCCTTCGCCTGAACAGAACTGGACCCCTGATTATTATTGTTAAGATAAGCATAAATAATCATGTCGATATATGATAAGATAACCATGGGACTATTCAGATAACCAAGTTACAACCCTTAAACCAAACAAGGACCGGGGTTGTAATCCTTCATCTGAACAGAACTTGGTTTCTCATTAATTATCGATAAGTAAAGCACAAGAAATCAGGTCATGCTACAATCTTGCATAGGATCAGGACAAAACTAGGCTGGGCTAGACTCCATCCAATCAATCACGGCCACGCAATGAGTACGGCTTGATACTTTAACTAACCAGGGTTATCACAGGCCTAGTTACTAGCAAAATGCAATGAGATTATTCCAACAGCCACAAGCCCTACAGACCATTCAGGTTATCCAGACGCAATTAGGGATTGAATTCATGTAGGTACATCGTCCGAGAAATGTATGCACACTTAAGTAGCTTAGTGGGTGCAACACATGGGAATGTGCTGAAAATGTGCCCTACTCGACGGTAGGCTACAAATCCCATGATGGGGCACCCAGATAACGGGATTGCTTGTAGCTGAAAAATCTCTCCATGACTACTAGATTTTCTAGTTATTAGCCTTAGTCGATTTCAGTAGGTACCCCTGATCGTGGTATTCAGGGATCCCTATCCTAGACATGATGCAAGACAATACTGATTTATTTGTACAAACACAATCGCCCACGGTGTCCAGATCATTCATACTTGTCATGTCAGGCTAGCTGTCATATCAGTATATCGAGATATATCATGTCAGTTTACTTGTCAAGAGTGCGCCACGGTGGGCCACTATCGTGTTCATGGAACATGTACAAAATTTACCTGGTACAAGCCTTCACAGAGAGTCAGGAAATATAAGCATAAATGTAACATTTTAATACAACAACAATAATAATAATAATAAAAGAGGACAAGGACTATGAAAGGAGCTAGGCAGCTAAGGAAAAACAAGCTCATGCGACTGCAGGCTCATGCGGCTGGAAAGAACGGGCGCATGCGGCTGAAGAATACAGGGCGCATGCGACTATAGGGAGCAAGCGCATGCGGCTAGAAAGATGCGAGCTTATGAGGCTAGAAGGACGCGAGCTTATGTGGCTAGAAGAACGGGTCAAATGCGGCAGCGGGGGAACAACTCATGTGGCTGGGGAAATCAACGCCATACGGCTCAAGGGGAGTTAGGCTTATGCGGCCGAAAGAGAACAAGTCATATGCGGCAGCGGAGGAAATAATGCTATGCGGCTGGAAGAAAAATGACTTTATACGGCAGCGGGATGCGGGAGTTCATACGGCTGGGAGAATGCGAGTCTATGCGGCTTCAGAAGAGCAGGCTTATGCGGCTAGGAGCAAGCAGGCTCATGCGACAAGGGTCAATAACGCCATGCGGCTGAGAGTTACCAAGGCCTTATGCGGCTGAGAAGGGACGGGTTATATGCGGCAGCGAGTAATCGAGTTCATGCGACAATATTGTCATGCGGCAAATATTGCCATGCGGCCAGGGGATGAATGGATTCATGCGGCTAAAAAGGTAGGAGTTCATGCGGCTGAGAATCATGGAGTCTTATGTGGCTAGGGAAGGAGCCTATGGCCTATACGGCTATAACTGCCATGCGGCCAGGGAAAAACTTGCCGCATGAAAATCCATGCGATCAAGTACTGCCATGCGGCTGGAAGACTGTTCTTCTTCTCCACTGGTCTGAGAAGAAGACTCATGAAATCCATGGCTTCAAAGCTTCATAAATCCTTCATCCAAGGTCAGAATCCAGACTACCATACGTCAAAATGGGGCAGAATCAAATTCTCTACAACATGGAACCATCAAAACTAGATAATAACAAGGTTAGATAGATCAAACCCAAGAAATCCAAAAATTCAATAAACTTAGCTCTACACAAAGTGAACCATGGAAATTGAAAATGCTAAGTATTTGTAGCTTCCCTTCCTGGAGAAATTTTTTCAAAATATTTTTTATTATTTATTTGATTTAAATAGTGATTTTATAATTTTTTAAATGTTTATTTAGTTAATTATTACGGTAGACGATTTTAGCCATGGTTAAGTTTTGAAGTACCAAACGACCAGGAATCATGGCACGGACAGTGGAGTGACGTCCTTTGACTAGTGTTTAGCTATGGTAGGTGAATGCCGAGCCATAGGAGTGTCCTAACTAGGAAAACCAAGCCAAGTTACGACTTAACCCGTACCGAAGTTTTTATTTATTATTTAATTATATTATTGAGTTTTCGGGGACCCGGATGTACTGAACCTGTCCAGAATAAGCCCAAGTCAAATCCAAGCCCAGGTAGGCATGTAGTGGGACCAAATACGACCTTGTAGGCATATTTGGTAAATGCAAATATTTTGTATATATATTTTTAGGAATTGGCAATTATTTTCTAAATAATTGTTATAGGTAGATTATAGGTATTATTATTGTTAAATAGTGTTCTACAAAATTTGTATGATCTTCGGGAGCCAGATAAGTAGTGTGCTGGTTGTATCCATCAAAACGATTATTGGACTATTTTAATTGTTATTAGAATTATTATTATCATTAATATTATTTTGTTGTTGTTATATGATAACGAAGATCAAAACGTAACTTGGCATAAGGCCTTGGCAACTCTCAGCCGCATAAGGCCTTGGCAACTCTCAGCCGCATGGCGTTATTGACCCTTGCCGCATGAGCCTGCTTGCTCCTAGCCGCATAAGCCCGCTCTTCCTTCGAAGCGCTTGACTTTGCTCCGGATGATTGCTCGCCAGAGACGCCTTCCTCCGGTGGCCTCCATAACCCCCACCCCCACCCGCCATATTTCGACCTCGTCTTACTTCCCCACCACAACCCCCCCTCTCCCCTCTCTACCTCACTGCCCATCCCCATTCATCCTCCGTTGACTTAGAGATTCCCGGTGCCCTGTCGTCGGCTGATTTCAACTCTCCTTCCATAGGGGAAGTATCACCTCTCCCCTTTCGATCGAACACCGACCCTCCGCGCCCGTCCTTCCCGCTCACCGAAAGATTCTGGCAGGCTCAGAGAGCAGGTTTCCTTGATCGCGACAATCCACTTTGCGCTCTGTCTGAGTGCGAAGACTTCGACATCTCCCACTCAGCAGATGCAGTCGCTTACTCGTGTTCAGATCGGACTCTAGCTCCGGTCAGCACCCGCCCAGAAAACAACTCTCTCAAGAAAAAGAAGAAATCCAAGAAACAAAGGCAGCGTACGGCGATGATCACGAGATCCGCCGCAAAGCTGTAAAGCCCCCCTCCCTCCTCCGTTAATGCCTAACATTCTTTCTTGGAATGTTCGAGGCATCGGGAATAAACAGACTATGAATCGGATTATCAGCCTTACCAAATCGCACAGGATTGATTTACTAGTCATTATCGAACCCAAAATACCTCACAAAAGAATGAAAGAAATCCAACTCAAACTGGGATTCCCTTCCGCGATTCCCGGTTGTCACGACATTTGGATCTTCTTCACAGCTGACTTCAAATATGGCATTATCAACGATTCCCCCCAAGCCCTCTCCTGCTGGGTTGAGCATCCCGCCTTCAAGTCCCGCATCATCCTTTCGGCCATCCATGGTAGCTGCAGCATCCCGGAGCGCAGAGTCCTCTGGGAGCTTCTGTCGGGCACCTCTATTCCTCACGTCGATATACCTTGGCTTTGCATCAGAGATTTTAACACGGTCTCTTGTAGAGAGGAAAAATCCGGTGGTCGTGACCCCCCTCATTCGGCCATGGAGGACTTCAACAATTTCGCTTTAACCGCTAATCTATCCGCCATCCCCTTCCACGGCAACTAGTTCACTTGGTGCAACATGCAAGACGGCTCGCGTAGACAGTACTCCCGGCTTGATCGGGCCATGGTGAATGACTGTTGGGCGGATTTGGGATTGATCAACAATCTGACGCACCTGAACTCCACTGAATCTGACCACTCCCCCCTCCTGCTCGAAATCAACATTTCTCATAACTGCATCAAAAAATCCTTCCGCTTCCTCGACTTCTGGCGTCACCACCCCCAGTTCATGCGCATCGTGGATGAGGCATGGGCTTCGGTCACTCACCCGGACCCTCTGGTCAGATTTGCTATCAAACTTAAAGCTACCAGGAAAGCCCTGACGGCCTGGAGCACCATTGCGTTCGGAGACATTTTTCAAGCCATCAAGGATGCTGAAGACGATGTCACCCGTGCGGAGATCGAGTACGCCCTCTTCAATTCCCAGGATAATCACGCCTCTCTCAACCTCGCCAAGGCCATCCTTAAATCTAGAATCAGGGTTGAATCTGAATTTTGGAGACAAAATGCCAGATTAACCTGGGACTTGGAAGGGGACAAGAATTCCGGCTTCTTCCATAAATGCGTCAAAGGACGCAGAAGCTCTCTTAAGATTCATCGCATCCGCGATGATAATGGCCATCTTCTCGACGATCAGGAGAATATTCGGACGGCCGCCACAAACTATTTCTCCAACATGTTCGCTAAAGAGGCCGTGATTAAAGATGACGAATTTCTGGCCGAGATCCCCTCCCTGATTTCTGACATGGATAACGAAAGCATCCGCGCTCCCCCCTCGGTTGACGAGATTAAAACTGCGGTGTGGTCCATTAATGCCAACAGCGCCCCGCGTCCGGACGGATTCAACGGGGTTTTCTTCCGCTCTTGCTGGGACATCATTCGATCCGATCTTGGGGAGGCCACAATCGTATTCTTTCAAGGTGCCACTTATCCGAAATCTATATCCTCCGCTCACATCATCCTCATTCCCAAGAAAGACAATCCGGACACCTTTAAAGACTTCAGACCTATCAGTCTCTGCTCTTTCACCAACAAAATTATCTCTAAAATCATCGCTTCCAGAATGTCGGGCATCCTTCCCAGAATCATATCCGAAGAGCAAAGTGGCTTCGTCAAAGGTCGCAATATCACCGATAATATCCTTCTGGCCCAAGAGATGATCACGTGCATGAAATTCCCGTCCAGGGGAGGGAACGTTGCCATTAAACTGGACATGGAAAAAGCTTACGACCGCCTTGATTGGCAGTTCATGATCTGGGTGTTCAGAGCCTTTGGTTTTTCGGAACCGGTGATTGACATCTTCTTTAGATCCATCAACAACTCTTGGTTTTCCACTGTCATAAACGGCCAGCCTCAGGGTTTCTTCAAAGCTACTCGGGGAGTCAGGCAGGGTGACCCCCTCTCCTCCACCATTTTTATCATCACTGCTGAAGCCATGAGCAGAAACCTCAAAATCATGCCGCAATCTCCTGGGTTCCAACACTTTCACACAACGACCGGTTGCCCTCTCATAACTCATCTCGCATACGCGGACGACATCCTCATTTTCTCCGCTGGTACTATTGGAGCCATTGAGGTGGTTACTAGAACTCTGGCTAAATATACTCGTTGCTCTGGGCAGAAAATCAACAACAGCAAGAGCGTGATCTACACTCATCACAAAGCCGACAGAACCCACTCGACTGTGCTGTCCTTTATGACCTCTTTCTCCACAGCTTACCCTCCTTTTCTATACTTGGGCTGCCCAATGGTGTACGGCAGAGCGAACGCTGGGATTTTCGAACACATGGTGGGCAAGATTCGCCAGAAAATTGCGGGCTGGCACAACGCCTCCCTTTCTCCCGGGGGGAAGTTAATTCTCATTAAGCACGTTCTATCCTCCATCCCCATATACACCCTGGCGGTGTGCTCGCCTCCCATCAAAGTGCTTCATTCTATTGAATCCATCCTCGCCAATTTCTTTTGGGGACATATCGAGGGTAAGAACAAACATCACTGGGCCAGTTGGGCTACCATGGCCAAGTCTACTGAAGAGGGAGGTCTGGGATTCTGCAGGCTGGCCCACGTGGTTGACTCTCTCTCGACAAAATTATGGTGGAAAATTTGATCTGAAACCTCGATCTGGACCAGATTCATGAGAGCCAGATACTCCAGATTCTGTCACTTAACTGAGGCATCTGCCAATTGCAGATCCTCCGCGTCGTGGCGGCGCATCCTTCGTGGCCGCATCCTTGCAGAACCACTCTTGCGTCTTAACCTTGGGGATGGTCGCTCGCAGGCCTGCAAGGAACGCTGGTTGGGGGACGAAATCCTCAGGCCCAACGCGTTTACTCCGCCGTCGTGCGAGATTCAGGATTTATGGGATGCTGACGCGCCAGGGTGGAACTGGAATAGGGTCCGCGACTGGCTAGGCCCGGCGGTCGCGGCGAGTTTGGGAGCTTCTAATCTGTCGATCAATGAAGCTCGGGATATGCTCAGATGGTCCCCCAACTAGAGTGGCGTCTTCACCCTTGCGTCGGCCAGGGGCATCTTCAGAGACATACATGTCACGACTTCCCCTTCTGCCAAGTTTTGGCACACGTGTATTCCGGCGAAATGGTCCATTCTCCTCTGGCGGGCCGCGCGTCGAAAGCTCCCCACGGATGATGCTGTACAATCCTTCGGATATAGTCTGGCCTCCAGATGCTACTGCTGTGCTGATCACCATCCTGAATCCGTCGAGCACGTGCTGCTTTCTGGGGAGTCGGCCTCTCACATTTGGACTCACCTCCACCACAGGTGCAATAGGGTCCCCTCAACCGGGGGCATCAACGATCTGTTGGCCAGCTGGAACTCGTCCCACGGGCACCAGATCGTCGCTGCCGCCGCATTTTGGGTTTTATAGAAGAACAGGAATAAACACAGATTCGAGGACCGCCAATTCCTACCGCCTCGATTGCTCAGGGAAGTGATTAGGCAAATCTGCAAAAGAAAGAGGTGTTGCACTCACACCTCGAATCAGTTTTAGAACGATCTGGTCGGCTGACTGGGACTGGGGCGAGTTCTCGTCTTGATCTCGCTCTTTCCGCCTAACCTTCTGATGCTCGGTCCTAGAACTGTTTTGTGGGCAATACTTCGTGTTTTCCTCTTTGTTTTGGGTCGGTCTTCGCGCTAGGCGCGCTTACTTGTATAGGCTTCGGCTGTTTGCGCCTTCATTCAATAAAGTTTTTGTTTTCCAAAAATAAAAAATAAAAAATATATATATATATATAAATATATATATATATATATATATATATATATATATATATATATATATATATATATATATATAAATAGGGTATAGGTGTACGTATATATAATATACATATATATTCATATACGTGTGTGTGTATATATTATATATATATATATATATATATATATATATATATATATATATATATATATATATATATATATTAGTTGCTAAAAGAAAAAAAAAGGGAATACAAGAACCCAGCGAAGGCTCAACAGCCCGGCCTGCCAGGCCAGCCCAGCCCTCTCGGGCTACAACCAAACACCCCATCAGTTCAGCTGAACCCGATCACCCGACCGCTGTACACACACAGTATATATATCGAAAATTTACGAACGAAAACCCAACCCTAGCTTTCGACTGACGCCGCCACCTCCCTCCTCCAACGTTGGCGACCTGGCTCCGCCTCCGCGCACGGCCGCGCGGCCACCGGTTGGCCAGCAGCAGCGGTCGAACCGCGCGCAAGGGAAGAACAGGACAGCAGCAATAGCAGTTTCTGCTCCACTTTGCGAGGCGCGTTCTCTCTCCATAATCGATGTTTTCGTTTACGAACTGCTCTGGTATGATCACAACCCTACCCACTTCATTAACCTTTAGGTCGATTAAATTAGATCGCATCATGTGCTTAGAAATCAGAACCCGAAGATCGACGAAAACTGTTTCGCAAATAGCAAAACAGGGCAGTGCATACCCCAACTTGGAAGGCCAGTCACGGCCAACTACTGATAGTTTTTAGAAACTAATTGAACACGATTAAAGTTAACATAACCAAGATCAAAACGTAACTTGTAGTTCTGTTTTTCGATATGTGTGCATGAAATAAATTGTTGACGAAGTTTACCGAAAACTGTTTCGAAAACTAGAAATTCTCTCGATACGACGTGCGTCCCGCCAATCCGGGCGACGGGGTCGCGAACCGAAGGCATTGAAAGCTGCGTAATGGCTTCATGGTCGTGTGGGCTTTGACAGAATCCGAATTGATCGTGTGTGCGCGACAAATTTGATGCGTATCCGTCGAAATTCCCCGTATCGGCCTCTGTGTAAATTTTCTAATTACTTCGTGCACGTTTGTCAAATCGAGACGAAACTTGTGCCAACAGGACCGTATCAACTGGTGATTTTGTGCACGCTCCGCCGGAATCCAACTTTGGACATACGGTTGGATTCGTATCGGGAAATCGGATCCTTAGACATGTAGTTTGACGACTTTAGAGACCATTGACTTTGGCACACTTTTCGGTGCAAAGCGGGTCCAACATCGGACATCGTTTTTACCCAAAATTACCATTTTGCCCCTGTGTCCAGAATTGGACTTAAGGACAGATAATCCCAGCTAATTTGACTATTCTGAGAATGTTGGTAACGTTTATTTCAGCTTTCGGAGACAGTTGTGATGACTTGGACTTTCTGACTTGATTGATTGGCGTTACATTGTTGGTTCTCCGTGCAACCTCCAGGCAAGTATACCTTGCCGAACATATACAGTATTTACATGGTTCTCTCCTTTTATTGTATTCCTTTTCATATTGTCACATTATTCCATATTGTTATTGATTCGTCCTTGATTGCCTTATTTGTCCTAGATTACGTGCACGTATAGGGTATTTGACATTGCTGGATTATTGGTCTTATCATGTTACCTTGCTTTGCGATTGAGTTGTCAGTTTCTGTATCTGTTCTTGACTTGACTAATCTTGACTGGGAGTATCTTGCATTGTACTACAGTTGAGACATACTATAGATTATGAGTATCTTACATTGTACTACGACCTATAGCCGATTCTTCTACCTTGATATCACCTGATTGACTTGACTTGAGACATGCCATAGATTGGGAGTATCTTACATTATACTACGACCTATAGCATATATTGCTTTATTGATTGACTTGACTTGCGATACTATAAATTGGGAGTATCTTGCATTGTACTACGATTTATAGGAGTCTACTTGACTTTGTATCCTTTAGGAGAGGAGATCGATACTAGAATTGGCTAATCTTGACTGAAATTATCTTGCATTGTATTACAGTCAAAATCTACTATAGATTGGGAGTATCTTGCATTGTACTACAAGCTATAGAGGTTAATCGATTGATTGGTAGCCAAGTCTAGTATTACATTTCCTCACGACTCATCGTCCTTAGATATTCTTCTTGCAGTGTTCTTATCCTTCTTACATGTTATTTACTGTCATATTAGAAGGCATGTTTTATGTATCTTGCTGGTCCTCTGAGGACCTGATGATCTCTTCAGGTTTAGCGATTGTATGGAGTTAGTTAGCAGAGCGGGATGGTAGAGGATTGTGCATGCATGATACAGGTATTTGTTTGTGTTATTTCTTTATTATCTTCTCATGCTTTATATTCAGTACCATGATATACTCTGCTTATTTATTAGACTCATATCATTCTTGGAGTCTAATCGAACAATATGCTAATGGACTGCAGACCATGACCTATACTTGTTCATTCTTGTTATATGATTCATTTGGATTGAGATATAGTTTAGATTAGATATGGTACCATGACCTTGATAGCTTATACGTACTCGAATCGGGCTGGAGTCTGCTCGATACGTAGCTGGCTTGCTCACAAGCTCGCGTCCGAAAAACGGGTGCGGGTCGTGACAAGTTTTTGTGGTAGTCCATACAGGTCAGAGCATATCATACCGGTTACGTAACTGTACTTGTACGACCCTGCGACAATAACTAAACCTTAGGAATCTCAATCCACTATGCCTCGAAAATTCTCCTAGAAATTCTCTACGTCCTTGAAAACTCCATAATTGCTCTCGATTATACTTTCTTTCTTTCCGTACCATTGATTCTCGTCCTTTTTATTTCGAAGTGACGAACGATCGTGCTGTCTAGGATTCATCAGAATTTCTTAAATTATAGTATAATATTGCATGATTATTGAGTTTGGTTGTTTATAGATATTAGGGAGTATAGATGCCACAAGCCCGAGATATATGTTGGTAGAATTATTAGCAAACTAGTTGAAAGATCTAAGACTTTAGTGACCGTATTTTGAGAGTAGTGTGACCAAAGGTGGGTAGAAATTCTCAAGTATTCGGAGTGATGAAATGACTAAAGAATTTTACAAAATATTTTGAGAGATTAAATTTTAGGAGCTTAAGTAATAGTAGATTGAATTTTTAAGGAATAGTCATGAATTAGAATTTCGAGGACGAAATTATATTTTAAGGTGGGTAGATTTGTAGCTTCCTTTCGAAAAAAATTTAGTCAAAATATTTTTTATTATTATTTGATTTAAATAGTAATTTATAATTTTTTAAATGTTTATTTAGTTAATTATTACGGTAGACGATTTAGCAATGGTTAAGTTTTGAAGTACCAGACGACCAGGAATCATGGCACGGATAGTGCAGTAGAGTAGTAACGTGCTTTGACTAGTGTTTAGCCATGGTAGGAGAA
>JANAVB010035418.1:10180503-10273003 GCA_029216955.1 Iris pallida
ATATATATATATATATATATATATATATTATATAATTATATATTATATAGTTGCTAAAAGAAAAAGAAAAAAGAAAAAGAAAAAGGGAATACAAGAACCCAGCGAACGCTCAACAGCCCGGTCTGCCAGGCCAGCCCATCCCTCTCGGCTACAACCAAACACCCCATCAGTTCAGCTGAACCCGATCACCCGACCCCTGTGCACACACAGTATATATATCGAAAATTCACGAACGAAAACCCAACCCTAGACTTCGACCGACGCCGCCACCTCCCTCCTCCAACGTTGGCGACCTTGCTCCGGCCTCCGCGTGCGGCCGTACGGCCATCGGTCGGCAGCAGCAGCGGTCGAACCGCGCGCAAGGGAAGAACAGGACAGCAGCAATAGCAGTTTCTGATCCACTTTGTGAGGCGCGTTCTCTCTCCATGATCGATGTTTTCGTGTACGAACTGCTCTAGTATGATTACAACCCCACCCACTTCATTAACCTTTAGGTCGATTAAATTAGATCGCATCATGTGCGTAGAAATCGAAACCCGAAGATCGACGAAAAACTGTTTCGTAAATAGCAAAACAGGACAGTACATACCCCAACTTGGAAGGCCAGTCACGGCCAACCTACTGATTGTTTTTAGAAACTAATTGAACATGATTAAATTTAACATAACAAGATCAAAATGTAACTTGTAGTTCTGTTTTTCGATATGTGTACATGAAATAAATCGTTGACGAAGTTTACCGAAAAACTGTTTCGAAAACTAGAAATTCCCTCGATACGACGTGCGTCCCGCCAATCCGGGCGACGTGGTCGCGAACCGAAGGAATCAAAAGCTGCGTAATGGCTTCGTGGTCGTGTGGGCTTTGACAGAATTCGAATTGGTCGCGTGTGCGCGACAAATTTGATGCGTATCCGTCGAAATTCCCCGTATCGGCCTCTATACAAAATTTTCAATTACTTCGTGGACGTTCGTCAGATCGAGATGAAACTTGCGCCAACAGGACCGTATCGTTTTTCTGGTCCTGTATGCCAAGTTTGGTCCAATTCTGAGATAGTTGATAAAATTGCCGTTTTACGGGTCCCACGATTCGACTCAACCGGTGATTTTGTGCACGGCCGCCGGAATCCAACTTTGGACATACGGTTGGGTTCGTATCGGAAAACCGGATCTGTAGACATGTAGTTTGATGACTTTAGAGACCATTGACTCTGGCACGCTTTTCGGTGCAAAGCGGGTCCAACGGCAGACATTATTTTTGCCCAAAATTACCGTTTTGCCCCTATATCCAGAATTGGACTTAAGGACAGGCAATCCTAGCTAATTTGACTATTCTAAGAATGTTGGTAACATTTATTTCAACTTTGGAGACAGTTGTGATGACTTGGACTTTCTGACTTGATTGATTGGCGATACATTGTTGGTTCTCCGTGCAACCTCCAGGCAAGTATACCTTGCCGAACATATACAGTATTTACATGGGTTCTCTCCCTTTATTGTATTCCTTTTCATATTGTCACATGATTCCATATTGTTATTGGTTCGTCCTTGATTGCCTTATTAGTCCTAGATTACGTGCACGTATAGGGTATTTGACATTGCTGGATTATTGGTCTTATCATGTCACCTTGCTTTGCGATTGAGTTGTCAGTTTTTGTATCTATTCTTGACTTGACTAATCTTGACTGGGAGTATCTTACATTGTACTACAGTTGAGACATACTATAGATTGGGAGTATCTTACATTGTACTACGACCTATAGCCGATTCTTCTACCTTGATATCACCTGATTGACTTGACTTGAGACATGCCATAGATTGGGAGTATCTTACATTATACTACGACCTATAGCATATATTGCTTTATTGATTGACTTGACTTGCGACACTATAAATTGGGAGTATCTTGCATGTACTACGATTTATAGGAGTCTACTTGACTTTGTATCCTTTAGGAGAGGAGATCGATACTAGAATTGGCTAATCTTGACTGGGATTATCTTGCATTGTATTACAATCAAAATCTACTATAGATTGGGAGTATCTTGCATTGTACTACAAGCTATAAAGGTTAATCGACTGATTGGTAGCCAAGTCTAGTATTACATTTTCTCTCGACTCGTCGTCCTTAGATGTTCTTCTTGCAGTGTTCTTATCCTTCTTACATGTTATTTACTGTCATATTAGTAGGCATGTTTTATGTATCTTGCTAGTCCTCTGAGGACCTGATGATCTCTTCAGGTTTAGCGATTGTATGGAGTTAGTTAGCAGAACGGGATGGTAGAGGATTGTGATGCATGATACAGGTATTTGTTTGTGTTATTTCTTTATTATCTTCTCGTGCTTTATATTCAGTACCATGATATACTCTACTTATTTATTAGACTTATATCATTCTTGGAGTCTAATCGAACAATATGCTAATGGGCTGCAGACCATGACCCATACTTGTTCATTCTTGTTTATATGATTCATTTGGATTGAGATATAGTTTAGATTAGATATAATACCATGACCTTGACAGCTTATACGTACTCGAGTCGGGCTGGAGTCCGCTCGATACGTAGCTGTCTTGCTCACGAGCTCGCGTCTGAAAAGCGGGTGCGGGTCGTGACAGTATTAAAGTGTGTTAGAATCTCGTGAGGAAGATAATGGAACAATAAAAACTGAATTCCTCCATGAAGCAAGCTGCACTTGCCTAGGCTCTCTCTCTCTCTCTCCCTGGTAGGTGAAGAGAGTAATGGTGAGGAAGAAGAAGTAATGGAGAAGAAGTAATGAGGAGAGAGAAGAAGTGGGCGGCTATTAAAGGAAGGGAGTGGGGGTAGGTGGGGTTGGTTCACAAGAAAACCAATCCAAACCAACCAAGCCGGACCAAGCAAGGAAATACCAGAATAAACCACGCAATGAAGCATGCCATGAATCAGAATACGTACATGTATGCTAAAATACGTGATACGAACTACGGTCATTACACCACTTGAGTTGGTCGGGTCGACACAACTTTGTCTTCATATAACATAATTAATCTATCTAAGCAACCTCTAATTTCTACTTTTAACTCATCTACATTAACATTTACATTTTCTGCAAAATCTTCTAACAAAAACCGAAGCCACACAATATAAAAAGGTGCATTACCCCAATATTTTATGAATTTGGCTTCCATTCTTGAAACAACATATTCAAAATTGGGCTTACTTCTATATTTAGAAAATAACGCAAACATGTTACCAATTTCAGTTAAAGCTAAGCAAAAAGTTAGATAATAAACACCAGAAAGAGTATATGTAGTATTGTTAAATAGTTTTAAAAATTCAAAAACAGAAGTAACAACTACCCAATCATCATCAGTTACTTGATATTCAAATTTTACATGCATGTTAAAAAATATGTAATAACATCCTTAAATGGAATTGCGGATTTCAACATTAAATAAGTTGAATTCCATCAATGTGGTGCATTCTTAATAAATCTTCTAAAATAAATACTAAAGTGTTCACACAGTGTTTTAAAAGCTTGTTGCCTACTTAGAGACGTGTTCAAGCTGTGTAAACATTTTCTAAGAGTCTTTAAATGTATTTGAAAGAAATCAAGACATTATTGTACAATTAAATTAATAATGTAGCAAGCACACCTAACATGCATTAATCTACCTTCTAATATGGGTTGAATAGCATACCCAATGTATTAATATTTTCTGTTTTTTTTTTAATAATGCTAGCAACATGTTCGGATACATCGACTGCAATTACCGAGCAGTGTGTCACGCCCCGCTCCCATAGGAGCGATCGTCCTCGCTAAGGCGTGATGCCGTACGAGCCTAAATTGCTCTCGTGCAAGGCGGGTTCCATAACGGCCGATTGCAGCGGCGGCGACGGGGTCGTTGCCCAGAAGTCCCAAGCAGAGAAATTGAACACGCAGCGGAAATTTAGAACAAAACACAATTCATTCAAAAGAAGCTCTTTTATTGATATCGAAACAACGGTTACATTGGGGGCGCAAGGCCGAGATTACAATCACTCAATACACTCGCCTCATATTATAAATCACTCTGCTCTCTCTCATCTCTCGATACAATACTTGAATCCAGCGGAAGCTTCGGAAGGCGATGTCCATACATTATGTACCGTATAAGTCTGTCTTCATGCGGCCGTACGCTTCGAATCGCCAAAGAACTTCATGCCTCGACGCATCCAAGCAAGCCCCGCACCATGAGCTTCTACCTGTGCCTGCACATAAATACTGTGTGGGTGTCAGTACTCAACTGTACTGGTAGAGTGAGCTCCTCGCCCACCCATACAAAACCAACACGTTTATTTTACTTTGTGCAATACAAGCCCCCTTACGATTGTCTTTCTAGTCTTGCCTTAGGATCGATTTTAGGACCGACGCCTTGGTCTATTTAGTGTCTTTAGACGATCTTCGTGCCTTACACTGATAACGTACTCATACTCTTGCCTCTAGACCTTTCTCGTTCTAGCATTGTCAACGTACCGACTCATACTTATCTTTCGTACCGTACTCTTGGACGTAACGACTAGGTCATGTCAAATACTTGCCCGTGCCTCAAACATCTAGGCCGTGCCTCGCAGCGTAACCTTACTTATCCAAACTCGCCTTACGGTCCTTCTCGACTTAACGTGCAATGACTAACCAACTTGTGGAACTGGTGTTGAGAACTCAAGTACGATGCCATATCTCGTGCCGAAGCACGTGTCTTTACGTATAGCCGAATCGTAGGCTTTATAATACTTTGGGTGCAACCGAGCACACATATCACCGTTCAACGCATACCGTGCTTACAATTTCTTCGTAATGACCGACACCGTGCATGCGGATTCGTCGCTTAGCACGCCAATTATCTATATGAAAGGCCACTGGCATGACAAGCCATCGCGAACATAGCTCGGATAGGCGGCGGATCCTTCAGCGCAGGTAGCGAGCCCCGTTGAAAGCCCCTGACTACCCACGCAATAAAAGCATGCGCTGCTATAATGTCTACCTCCTAGGACGACTGGGCCCGGTGCCCCGGCGTATAACCAGTCTAGGCAGAAATCCTTGTCGACAAGGTGTCCAATGACCACACAACTACGAGACATCTAGACTCACGTAAATGCATGGCCTACTTGTTGATACGACCGGAACTATACTTAGCAACTCGTGCTCCGAATCATACTTAACATAACGTGCCTCGGGACCGCGAGACTCCCAACCGAGGGACCGCCTCGAACTTCTTAACATGGATAGGAACGCGAGACTCCCAACCGAGGGATCGCCTCGAATACTTAACGTTGATAGGAACGCGAGACTCCCAACCGAGGGATCGCCTCGAATACTCAACGTGGATAGGAACGCGAGACTCCCAACCGAGGGATCGCCTCGAATACTTAACGTGGATAGGAACGCGAGACTCCCAACCGAGGGATCGCCTCGAATACTCAACGTGGATAGGAACACGAGACTCCCAACCGAGGGACCGCCTCGAATACTTAACGTGGATAGGAACGCGAGACTCCCAACCGAGGGACCGCCTCGAACTTCTTTGAACTCGAGGGAATGACTACTACGTAGCCTTCCAACTTAACTTGAACAAAACGTGTTCCTTAAGTGCCATAGACCGTGGCTAACTTTACATCGTACCAATCGTGCCTTTAACTGAATTACGTCTTACGCGACGCTATCTCCCAAGTCATACGTTACATGACGGCCTGTGAGATCGTGGGACTATTTGTCTTGACAACCGCAGAACGAACGGGAAGGCACTTAGAATGACTTAGGTCGATCGGCATAACTTTAACTAACTTACTCAAGCCTACAACTTAACCTGAGGGACGAGCCAAGGCTATGCCAAGCATTGCGCAGTGGAAACGTGCATGCTTTATCGTGCATTTACGCGGCGACGCCTATGACTTAGGCTAACTCATCGTTTGTGTCGAATACCAACTTTTCCTTCTCCCAAGCCGCGGGACGAAGGATCAAGTGTCATTTTTAAAGCACGCTGAGCACCAACTCTAATCAGACCGTAGGACGTTTTCCATGTTCTAAACTCGATTTCGATCCGTCGGGCTAATTCCCTTTAGCTATGTGGATTCGTCTCTTTTATCATTAAGCCTAACTTGTGCAAGTTAAAAACACACGAATTATTAAGTGAAGGCTGAGATGAGACAAGTTCACCGAAACTATCCCACCTGAGCGATGTCTTCGAGTCGCCGTTGTAAGGCCAAGTCCGAACGCCGTCGGCGTTTTGATTCCTCCGATTGACTTTGCGGGACGGGGCACTACACAGTGTGTAGAAATTCTAAAGATTTTAGTGAGAGGATGCATTTTTGCAAAATCTATTATGAATCTATATAGTGTGTCATGATACAAATAAAAGCTTAACTTTGCTTACTCGTCGAAATATCAGAAGTAATATAAATATTACTAGCATGCGTCATAAAAATTTGTTTTAAAGCAATTTTTTCTTTTGTAAAAAGTCTTAAAGCCTCTTTTCTAGTAGCGCCTCTAGGAATTCTAGTAAGACATGAATTTAAAAAACTAGTGGCATAATCATATAATGATTCACTTTCACCTAAAGTGAATGGGTGTTCATCACAAATAATATATTTAGTTAATTGAGTTTTATGACGAGCATTAGAATAAGAAAACGTACCCATTGAAGATCTTGTAGCACCAAAACTTAACTAGGTTTGGACACCGGTATTGTGTTCTTCCAGTAGCAGGTATTGTAGTATCTTGATATGGTACCCGTGCCATCTCCCTTCTTCCATTTGCAAGATTTGAGACATTTCTTACATTGTGCCGCATACACAATTAGTTTTCCATCTTTGGGATCTAAAACACATGTTTCATCACTATTACTAACATAAAGTATTTCAAAAAAAGTCCAATACTTTAATTTTTTTTTTTCTTTTCACAACATTTTGTATTTATATAGCAACTTCATGAGGTGACCCCACTAAATCATCAAGAATAGAATTTTGCTATAAAAAAAGTATTAAAATATTCATAAGTCTCTCCAACAGTGCCAATAGGCTGGTTTGAACCTTGTCTGTCCATTTTTCGAAAACAAATTTTAGAAAAAATATACAGATAAAAAATTCTTCTAAAATTTAGAGGGAGAGGAAAGAAAGAGAAGAAATCGAAAACCAATTAAACCGAAAACAATTTTCTTAAAGAAAAAGAGGGAGGGGGAGGAAATAAAAAGAAAACAAAATTAAAAGAGAGGGAACGAAGAAAGAAAATTTTGGACGTCGAATTTTGCTTCTGAATCTGGATTGGGAGCTTGATCGGGAAGTCGTAGAGCGTCGGAATTGCTTCTAAATTTTTCTTGAAACCTTTTTATGAGATTGAATTTTTTTTTTGTAATCGTAAAATTTGATTGTGTTTGAAAAATAAATTTATGAGCTATTTAAAGATTATTATTTTTTAAGGCAAATGACCCCCAATACCCTCCAAAAAGAGTGGTTACAAAGGTTTTTTTGGGGTCATTTTGGTCAAAATGACCAAAATGCCCCTTAAAACGGTCATAAAATGGTTATAGTATATTTTGTTAAAAACACCCCCCTCCAACGGCTAGTTTATTTAAAAAAAAATTCAATTTTTGGTCCAAACCGGGTTGGGGCCGACCGTTCACATTTTAAAAAAATTTATGCCGAGTCGGGCTCGGATCCGCTGACCCAGCCCGGACTCGCGTGGGGGTGGAGGTGGTCTAGGGCCGGCCGGGCTGGAATGCGGGTGGGGCCTGATTGGTGGGGTAGCAGGTTAGGGCAGGCCCAGTCCGGTTTGCGGGCCGCCCGAACCTATTAACACATTGAGGTAGAAACAATGCTAGAGAGCTTCTAGGGAATCAGTGCAGACTCTCCCTTGAAATCCTAACCACCGTCAGCATGTCGCCTTCAAGAATAAAATTAGTAGCTTTAAAGCCTCGTTTGGTTCAAGTATTTAAGGGACAAGAAAAGAAAACTTGTTCATTTCCTTTGTTTAGTAGCCACAAACTTGAGAATTATTTTTCAGACAGGAAGGAAAAAATAGAAGGAAAAATGGTTCCTCTCAAAATCTACGGAATTGATTTTTTCTCATTTCGTAGCATTTATTACAAAAAGTTATGACAAATATATCCTGTGTCATTTTCTATTTTACCAATTAACTCCTCGGTATTTGTGACATCATATATGATATTATTGTTGGAATTATTAATTCCATTTATTGTTCATAAGGATGAAAAGGAAAGAGAAGGGACTTTAGTCCCACATCGGAAAGAGAGAAAGGTTCGAGGGTGCTTAAATAGGTATGTGCACTCATGAGGAGTGTGCAACAACCAAAGGGTTACTAGTGGGTGACCATTGGTTGTTGTTTTATCTTCTTCATGAAAATATAGCCGGTGTTGCCACCGGCAACACCGGCTCGGGCTCGGGCTCTGGCGTAGAGGCGATAGTGGCGCATTGTAGATGCACTTAGGCAATGTGGCATCGGGCGAACAGCGTAGGCTCGGGCCTTGGGCTCCTCGCGACGATTCTTGCCCCAAGAATTCCTATTTTTGCAGCCCACTATTAGCCCATTTTTGCGGCCCAGACAGACGAAGGGGTGAATGAACCTGCGAACAGGTGAATGAATGTTGTTTCGGAAGGGTCGCGACTTCACGAAACAACACGAATCTATTTATATATACTAAAGATCTCTGAGTCTAAAACACACAGAATCTTAGTATTCATTCTCTCATACTTTTCTCTTCCAAAGTTTTCCAGAAAGGTATTCTTTCCTACGCTGGTGTCTCACAATGTCTGGTGAACCTCCGGCAGAAGGCTGTCTTATCCTGGGTGTTCTGGCGTGCTGACTCCAAGACGTTACCGGAGTGCCCAAAATACTTTAAGGAAAGTGCTGCTAAATGCACGATTCAAGCCTCGACGACATTTTCAACTTCGCAGAACTCAAAAGTGAAGTACTAGCAATTTCTAACAATCTTAAAGTGTTACAAATAATGGCATCCGAGACTGTAATTTCGAGCATCAAAGTCATGAATCAGGATCTAGTCAAACTGGATCGCTTTGACGGGACAAACTTCACACGCTGGCAGGACAAGATGATCTTCCTCCTGACGGCGCTGAAGATCTACTACGTCCTCGACCCAGATCTGTCACCTGTTTCAGAACCCACTCCAGCAGATTCTGATGCAGTCATGGCAGAACGCAAAAAGCACAAAGAGGACGAACTGTTGTGCTGTGTTCACATTCTGAACACCCTGTCGGACAGACTGTACGACCTCTATACAGAAAATCCTTCGGCGATTGACATCTGGAAGGCTCTGGATTTCAAATTCAGAGCAGAAGAAGAAGGTACAAAGAAATTTCTTATATCAAAGTATTTTGATTTCAAAATGATTGATACAAAGCCTATACTCGCCCAAGTACACGAACTACAAGTTCTAGTCAATAAACTCAGGGCAGTAAAGATAGAACTTCCGAAACCATTCCAAGTTAGTACTATAATTACTAAATTGCCAGCATCTTGGAATAGTTATCGGAAGAAACTACTTCACAGTTCTGAGGATTTCTCACTGGAACAGATTCAAAAATACCTTCAAATAGAAGAGGAATCGAAGGAAAGACAGAAATCCGAGAACAACGAAGTTTCCAAAACTAACGCGATGAGTGCGAAAGGCAAGAGGCCTGCAGAAATGAAGAACTTTCTCGGTCCTAAGAAGGATCAACAAAAGTTCAAGAACTCTAGCACCGCCAAAGGACCCAAGATCGGCTGTTTTGTATGTAGCAAAGCAGGACATTATGCCAGAGACTGTCGGGTTCGAAAGACCCAAAATAGCGAGGTAAATATCACTGAGACAGATGACATAATTGTTACGGTGAGCAAACTCATGACGGTCAAAGGGAAGGCTCCAGGATGGTGGTACGATACTTGTTATCCATATCTTTTTGGAAAACTTGCTGGCCTATATAAACCTCTTAGTTTTTCAAGCAATTCACAAGCAAACCACACGAACAACACCAACGCCAATACCAACGCCACCCTCCCTGTCAACACCAACACCACAGCCGTAAGCATCGAACGCCCACCCTGCTCTCCTCTTCAGCCACCACGACACAACCAACAAATTGTCGGAACAACCACAGCCCATCATTATCGACGCCACCATTTCTGAAACCACAACCATTACCATATCCGTGTCCGATTGTGTCCGTATTGTAACGCCCCAGTCCCAAAATACGTAGGACCAAGTACGTAGACATGCCAGCTGTACACATACGAAATACATGGACCTCGTATGTATACATAAGCTGTAAATGTAGTAATCCAAGACAACTAAATCTCATCCACAAAAGGAAATAATAATATAAAGCAACTTTGAGTTTGTCAAGTACACAATAGTTGGGTGGAGACAAAGTCCACTACCAACCAAATTAAATAGAGAAAAATATACAAGAAAAAAATTTAGCAAGCGAGAGCAAGTGACGAATCCAAGAGTAATCATCACGACGGAATAGAGCACAAGTCATGGCCTTAGCTAGAGCACCTGCAAGAAATCACGAAAATACACACCTGGGGAAAAACCAGGTCCTCAGAGGGACGTAACAAGACACATAATATCATGCCATAAACTGAATAGTAAGAGCTCAATAGAGATATGCATGCGTAAAGGTTCCTAACCATTCTATGTGATATATACTTTGAGAAGACAACGTTCTACGCAGGAGCTTATAGTGTTCAGCATAGATTGAGAGAGAGTAGTAGTAGGTAGCGCTCATAAGAGGCACTATCAACTATGGGCAGAAAGTAGTTCTCATATGAGAACTATCGGCCCCGGGGCAGTAAGTAGCGCTCATCCGAGACACTATCGGCCCAAGTCTATATGTGTACTGAACAAGTAGCCCCTACGCTAATAACTGTCTTCCCCCCTCCCAATGATACTACACATGCGTCGCCTCCACGACACTGTTTAATCCTTAATAACTGCCAAGTCTTCTACCAAAAATCTATTAGCAGTTACATCCTAACGTACGGCCTTTACGCACCGATGTACGGTCGATACGCAAGTCCGAAGCTATATGCGACTCGCAGCTCACACACAACCCGTGGCACATCGTGACAGTTCATGAGATGCACTTAAACATACGGTGGTCCCTTAACTCTAAGTCAATTGCACAAAATATAGTAATTTGTATCTACATATAATTTAAAAGAAACAACTAAAGAAAAGCATGCATGATATTGAGCAAGAAATTAAACAGCAAAGGCAAGGTGTCTTGCCTGATGTGATGCAATATTCCGACAAGTCCTGAAGAGTCTGTTAACCATGGTTGCAGTGGTCGGTGGTCCAAAGTTCACAAGAAAAGAGGGGAGGATGATTAGTCATGAATAATGAGAATAATTGAAGAATTTGTGGAAGTAGATAATTATATAATTTCTTAGAAAATATCTTACATTACTTTTAAAAACATGTTTACTTATAAAAATTTATTTACGACAATACTTGAAAATATTTACATATAATAATTTTATATTGAAAATTTTATCTTATTAATCAAAATACTCCAAGTTGTAAAATATTATTTAAGGGGGAAACTATATTTCGTAATAAAATATTTCTAATTCATTTAGACCAAAAAGTATAATTGGTCAAGTATATGTACATATAATCGAAAAGAATATTTTTGTGTTTAAAAACTAACTTAAAATTTTGCTAGAAAATAAATAATAATTTTAACAAAATATAATAATAAAACAGTAATGCTAAATAATAATAATAATAATATCATAATAATAATCATGATAGTAGTAGTGTTACCAAAAACTAAAATAATATTAATATTAATGATAATTTGTTATAGCTTGTATTGATAATATTAGTAATAAAGTATTTAAATAATAATAATAATAATAATGTAACTCTAAAGTTACTACTCCCCTCCCCCAAAATTACTCAGAGGGATAGAAAGAGAGAGAGATGGACAGAAGAAATCGAGAGGGGAAGAAAGAAGAGGGAGAGATGGGGTTACCGGCGGTGGTGCGGCGCGCTCCGGCGCTCGGGTCGACCGCGGTGGAGGCGACCGATTTGGGCGGCGGCGGTCGGAGTGACTCCCGCGGAGGTCGGCGGCGACCGTGCGGTGCGGAGGGAAGCGAGCGGAGATTTGGGCGGCAGTCTGGATCTGGGGCGGATAGGCGCGCCGCCTGCGACGAGTTGGCCGGGGCGCGGTCATCCAGGTTTTCCGGCGAGCGCGGGCGCGAAGCTCCGGCGGAGGCGGCGCGATGTGGTTACCTGGGGTGACGGCGAAGGGGTTCTGCGATGGTGGCACCGGCGGCCATCCGTGGGGGCGCGGCCGACCGGAGACGGGTGGAAGAGTGGAGAAGGCGAGGCGGCTCTGGGTTCGGTCCGACGAAGCGCTGGGAGGCTTCACCGAGTGCAGCGGAGGTATGGTTTTCTCTTCTCTTCTTCTTCTGGTGGCTTTTGGGATCGCCGGTGGGGTGGCAGGTGGTGCTTCCCTGTGTTGGGCGTAATTTGGGAGACGACGGTGAGAGTTGGGTTTACGGGTTTTCGGGAGATGGCCGGTCGCGATGGATAGCTGACGGCGACGGAGAGGGTGATGGCGGTAGCCGGTGATGTGCGGGTGATAACCCGCAGGTGGTGGTGGTGGCTGGGAAGGCGGCGACCAAGGAGAGAGTGATGCGTGGTCGAGTGAGTCCATGTCGTGATGTCGATACGGACACAGGAGTTTGTTTAGAGGTTAGGCTTAGGATGGACATGGGAAGACGTCAAGTCCGGGGCTGTCGGACGGAACCAATATGTAACTGTAATGGAGAAAAAGAATATAGTGGATGGGAGGCACAGACACGATGCACAATCTGTGGAAATTTGGTTTGTGAAAATTTTAGAGGAATATTGTGGAGAAAATATGGAGGAGTACCTGCCTATTTATAGGATGTGGAAATTCCCAAATTAGATAATGATTAGGATTATTTAAAACCCACGTAGATAATTCATAATTTTAATTGAAATCAAATCCAAATATAAATGCAATCTAATTTAAATCAAATTAAATCTAATGGATAAATCTTCATCCTTATTTTAAAATATTTCAAATCAAGAGTCTAAATTGCCATAATAATTTCGAAATATGATTTTCAAAAATACTAACAATAATAATTTCAAAAATTACTTTATTATTTAAAAATGAACTAATAAATAATTATGAAATATTCATCTATGACCAAATAATATTTACATAAATATATGTTTCTAAAATAAAATTTTATAAGAATATTATTTATTATATAACTGTCTAAAAAGACTTCTCATAAATAAAATTATAAATTTAGAAATTTTGGTAGCTAAAAATAATTATTATATATATTATTTTGAATTAATACAAATAAAAAATATTCTTAAAAGAAATATGTACGCTCGCACATATTCACACTCGTCGAGCAATTTCGAAAATCAAAATGTCGCGCGTGACGTATAATACGATTATGCGACGTACGATACAAAATTTTAAATCAGTACCAAAATCAAAAATACAGTAGAAATTTAGGGGTTTTACATCCTACCCAACTTACAAAAATTTCGTCCTCGAAATTAAGAATAAGTAGGGGGTGAGAAGATACAAGGGGGTATCGATGGGAATAAACAATGGCAATATTTCGACAAAATTATGTCGTAAGGAATGGTGATCTAAGTAATAGAAAAATATTACGGTATGGTCATAATCGATAGGAAGGCTAAAGGAGGTTCTAGTATAATGCCTTCGTCCTTCTAAAATAGGTAAAGGTGAAAGCAATATAGAGTTCGAAGGAGGCGTTATCGAATACGAATACGTGGTTCAAAGGCGTCAAAAATAAGTTCAAAAAGAATTGCCAAGGCAGTCGCGGGGGAGACTCTAGGGGCAAGTTTAACTACGTCTCCGTCCACGTTGAACAATATACAGAAAAGCGAACCAAGTGTACTATGGTTGATCAGACCATAATACGTCAGTTCTGATTAGACAATGTATTAGTGGGCGCCCACATTAAACATATGTCATGATCAAGCTTTGATAAAGAATAAGCTTGCAAAGCTAAGCTATTTTAGCATCATAGGTAGATAAAATAATAAGTAAAGGGTAATGATGGAAGAAATCAATTAGTCCAAGATCTTATAAATCTAAGTTCCGCCCGAAATTTGGGCCTATGCAGTCGGCTTGGTTGACTAGATAAGTAAGGGTCTACTGAATTCTATGGTCCAAGTGAACCTATCAATGTGGTCCACAAAAATGTTGGTTAGGTCATGAGATATTCTACTCAACTTACAAGAATTAAACTAATGGTGTGATAGGTCCAGCAATCAAGATTTAAGTATGTAAGGAATTTAGTAGAACAAAATCGTATATCGGGTCGAAAGAAATGGAGTCGAGGTCGAGTCTCATCTATAGTTAAAAAAGTATATTGGTTTCACGGTAGGGATTAGAACCCAGTCATTTTGACCCGAAAGTCGCAATATGAAATTAGAGTACAAGGAGACGTGTTTTAGTGGCACGTGATATACCTACATGAAGGTGGGCTCGTGTAGGTCTTACGTATGAAAGTTGTGGGAAAGAAAAGTCTAGTGTTGTGCTCCAAATATCAAAGTCACGATAGGGACACCAAAGAACTTAAAGTAGAAAGTGGGAGTTAATGAGATAAGGATTAACGAACCAAATAAATGACCGAGCTAAAGCATGAAATAAAGATAACTTAGATTCTAACAAATCAAGGTAACATAAATTTGGAGTACAGTTTCTAGAAGAAAAAAAAAATTTCATAGGTAAGGGTATGGTCAAAGGACTGATTCCAATCATTGATAAGTTCAAACAATTAGATGGTCACGAATAAAGATCTAGATTTGAGGGAAGGGCGAGTGGGTCAAGATATGTTCATCGGTTTGGTTGATGACTATCTATACTCGAGTATATACGACTATCATGGCAATTAATGAGGAATACTTGTATCCCATTTGCTTGCTTCTTGGTCCTCTACCAATATGATCTAAACTAAATTTCAAGTTCCTCGAAGTTCTCAATAAAACTTTTCCAAGACACTCCGCCACAATTACCACTTAACTTAGACTGTCAAGTTTAACTTAAATCTCTAATAAATCTTGAAATAGTCATTGTATATCGCAAACCGAACACACTCTCTCTCTTTTTTTTACCAAAAATATAATCGAGACTTAACTCGAATTTTAAATAACTCTATAAATTATAGATCATAGGACAAAATTTGAAATTTGAATTTTTTTTCCTTCAAAGTCGATATCTTCCAAAAAATTTTTTTTTTCATCTCTTCAAAATTTAAATAAACTTTATAATTCATACGCGCAATTTAAAACCTCAAGTTCTCTCCCTTCTAAACTTTCATATCTCTAGTCGTCTAGAAAATCATAATTTAAACTCTTTAAATAATCTCGAGATGAACTCTATCATATTACAATCCAAACTTAAGTTAATCGTAAACCAAGTGTCACAGTATAAAAACATAAATCATAACTATTTCACAATAAAAATATCTGCTTTCTCGATCTAGCTATCCTCTTGTGTATACCACCTTGTAAATTTAAAGTAAAATTTCAACTACCCTTTGATGGCGGTAATATGCTACTACCCAACTTGGAATTAACTAATCCCTATGATCACATCTCTAGGAAAAATAAATGTCTTTATACTTAAATATAACCTCAATGGATATTATTTGTCAATGCAATCTATCCAGCCATGTGTTTAACCTATGGGCATATACTAGTATAGTCATCTTACTAAACACGAAACTAAGAAATTTACAGTAGAAGGAGTCAAGCAAGATGCAATTCAAGGAGGTCGAACGAGAGTTCGAAATTTGAAGTCAAGAAAGGATGTCAAGTAGGTGGATGAGATTCTAGACTCTATTCCTATATTACAGGCCCACTTTGGTACAATTACGTAACCGAAGTGACAAACTTGGACCTGCATGGGCCACCACAAAAACATGTAACGCCCCAGTCCCAAAATACGTAGGACCAAGTACGTAGACATGCCAGCTGTACACATACGAAATACATAGACCTCGTATGTATACATAAGCTGTAAATGTAGTAATCCAAGACAACTAAATCTCATCCACAAAGGGAAATAATAATATAAAGCAACTTTGAGTTTGTCAAGTACACAGTAGTTGGGTGGAGACAAAGTCCACTACCAACCAAATTAAATAGAGAAAAATATACAAGAAAAGAATTTAGCAAGCGAGAGCAAGTGACGAATCCAAGAGTAATCATCACGACGGAATAGAGCACAAGTCATGGCCTTAGCTAGAACACCTGCAAGAAATCACGAAAATACACACCTAGGGAAAAACCAGGTCCTCAGAGGGACGTAACAAGACACATAATATCATGCCATAAACTGAATAGTAAGAGCTCAATAGAGATATGCATGCGTAAAGGTTTCTAACCATTCTATGTGATATATACTTTGAGAAGATAACGTTCTACGCAGGAGCTTATAGTGTTCAGCATAGATGGAGAGAGAGTAGTAGTAGGTAGCGCTCATAAGAGGCACTATCAACTATGGGCAGAAAGTAGTTCTCATATGAGAACTATCGGCCCCGGGGCAGTAAGTAGCGCTCATCCGAGACACTATCGGCCCAAATCTATATATGTACTGAACAGGTAGCCCCTACGCTAATAACTGTCTTTCCCCCTCCCAATGATACTACACATGCGTCGCCTCCACGACACTGTTTAATCCTTAATAACTGCCAAGTCTTCTACCAAAAATCTATTAGCAGTTACATCCTAACGTACGGCCTTTACGCACCGATGTACGGTCGATACGCAAGTCCGAAGCTATATACGACTCGCAACTCACACACAACCCATGGCACATCGTGACAGTTCATGAGATGCACTTAAACATACGGTGGTCCCTTAACTCTAAGTCAATTTCACAAAATATAGTAATTTGTATCTATATATAATTTAAAAGAAACAACTAAAGAAAAGCATGCATGATATTGAGCAAAAAATTAAACAGCAAAGGCAAGGTGTCTTGCCTGATGTGATACAATATTCCGACAAGTCCTGAAGAGTCTGTTAACCATGGTTGCAGTGGTCGGTGGTCCAAAGTTCACAAGAAAAGAGGGGAGGATGATTAGTCATGAATAATGAGAATAATTGAAGAATTTGTGGAAGTAGATAATTATATAATTTCTTAGAAAATATCTTACATTACTTTTAAAAACATGTTTACTTATAAAAATTTATTTACGACAATACTTGAAAATATTTACATATAATAATTTTATATTGAAAATTTTATCTTATTAGTCAAAATACTCCAAGTTGTAAAATATTATTTAAGGGGGAAACTATATTTCGTAATAAAATATTTCTAATTCATTTAGACCAAAAAGTATAATTGGTCAAGTATATGTACATATAATCGAAAAGAATATTTTTGTGTTTAAAAACTAACTTAAAATTTTGCTAGAAAATAAATAATAATTTTAACAAAATATAATAATAAAACAGTAATGCTAAATAATAATAATAATATCATAATAATAATCATGATAGTAGTAGTATTACCAAAAACTAAAATAATATTAATATTAATGATAATTTGTTATAGCTTGTATTGATAATATTAGTAATAAAGTATTTAAATAATAATAATAATAATAACAATAATAATAATAATAATAATAATAATGTAACTCTAAACTTACTACTCCCCTCCCCCAAAATTACTCAGAGGGATAGAAAGAGAGAGAGATGGACAGAAGAAATCGAGAGGGAAAGAAAGAAGAGGGAGAGATGGGGTTACCGGTGGTGGTGCGGCGCGCTTCGGCGCTCGGGTCGACCGCGGTAGAGGCGACCGATTTGGGCGGTGGCGGTCGGAGTGACTCCCACGGAGGTCGGCGGCGACCGTGCGGTGCGGAGGAAAGCGAGTGGAGATTTGGGCGGCGGTCTGGATCTGGGGCGGATGGGCGCGCCGCCTGCGACGAGTTGGCCGGGGCGCGGTCATCCAGGTTTTTCGGCGAGCGCGGGCGCGAAGCTCTGGCGGAGGCGGCGCGATGTGGTCACCTGGGGTGGCGGCGAAGGGGTTCTGCGATGGTGGCACCGGCGGCCATCCGTGGGGGCGCGGCCGACCGAAGACGGGTGGAAGAGTGGAGAAGGCGAGGCGGCTCTGGGTTCGGTCCGGCGAAGCGCTGGGAGGCTTCACCGAGCGCAGCGGAGGTAAGGTTTTCTCTTCTCTTCTTCTTCTGGTGGCTTTTGGGATCGCCGGTGGGGCGGCAGGTGGTGCTTCCCTGTGTTGGTCGTAATTTGGGAGGCGACGGTGAGAGTAGGGTTTACGGGTTTTCGGGAGATGGCCGGTCGCGATGGGTAGCTGACGGCGACGGAGAGGGTGATGGCGGTAGCCGGTGATGTGCGGGTGATAACCCGCAGGTGGTGGTGGTGGCTGGGAAGGCGGCGACCAAGGAGAGAGTGATGCGTGGTCGAGTGAGTCCATGTCGTGATGTCGATACGGACACAGGAGTTTGTTTAGAGGTTAGGCTTAGGATGGACATGGGAAGACGTCAAGTTCGGGGCTGTCGGACGGAACCAATATGTAACTGTAATGGAGAAAAAGAATATAGTGGATGGGAGGCACAGACACGATGCATAATCTGTGGAAATTTGGTTTGTGAAAATTTTGAGGAATATTGTGGAGAAAATATGGAGGAGTACCTGCCTATTTATAGGATGTAGGAATTCCCAAATTAGATAATGATTAGGATTATTTAAAACCCACGTAGATAATTCATAATTTTAATTTAAATCAAATCCAAATATAAATGCAATCTAATTTAAATCAAATTAAATCTAATGGATAAATCTTCATCCTTATTTTAAAATATTTCAAATCAAGAGTCTAAATTGCCATAATAATTTTGAAATATGATTTTCAAAAATACTAACAATAATAATTTCGAAAATTACTTTATTATTTAAAAATGAACTAATAAATAATTATAAAATATTCATCTATGACCAAATAATATTTACATAAATATATGTTTCTAAAATAAAATTTTATAAGAATATTATTTATTATATAACTGTCTAAAAAGACTTCTCATAAATAAAATTATAAATTTAGAAATTTTGGTAGCTAAAAATAATTATATGTATATTATTTTGAATTAATACAAATAGAAAAATATTCTTAAAAGAAATATGTACGCTCGCACATATTCGCACTCGTCGAGCAATTTCGAAAATCAAAATGTCGCCCGTGACGTACAATACGATTACGCGACGTACGATACAAAATTTTAAATCAGTACCAAAATAAAAAATACAGTAGAAATTTAGGGGTTTTACACGTATATCCATCAAAAATTACCATATCAATTGTGTCCGGACCCGTGTTGTCCGTGTACACACACATTCTCTTTCTACCCATACAAACCACAACAGTTCGTGTCCGATACGATCCCATCCATAACATCCATCCCTCCTCTGTGTCCGATCAATCTGGACACATCAACAAGGGAAAACAAATCAAAACCTAACCTAAACCCTGACCTCCCGAGCACCGTAGACTCGCCGCAGTCACCGACAAACTCCAGTTACCACGCCTTCTCCCCAATAAATAGGCGAGCATCCGTCTGGGCGAGCACCCCTCCCCTCCCCGCCGCCGCCGCAGGCACCCCTCCGACATAGAACCGTCCGACCTCTGGCGAGCCCGACGCCGTGCACGGTCATCATTCTCACTGCGCCTCCATCGACATCAGAGATGGCGAGCTCGTCTTCCTCATGCTGCGCAGCCCAGATCTGGTACGCCGCCGACCGGAGGCTCGAACCACCGTGACCAATCCTTACCACTTCGTGGCTGCGTCCTCTCCGGCTGAACGCATGCGCCTCCTCTACCGAAAGCCCGCGGCTGCCGCCCCTCCGAGACAGCCACGGCGAGGATCGACCCGCTCTTCCTCACCGACGAATGTTCTGGAGTCGTCTCGCCAAGACGAGCCCCTACCAAGATCCTCTGCCGCCCCACGGCGAGCACCTCCGCTGGAACCACCGTGGCCCAACGCATCGACGCTGCTTCTATCCCGAGTACGCCGCGCGGAAGCTTCCAGTGAGCCCTCCCATTTCCCCCTTTTCGTTCTCTCCTCTCTATTTTCCCTTTCCTAATCTAAAAGAGCACTGCAGCAGCTGGCTTTTATTATTATTTGGATGTTTTTGTGTACACCAATAACACTATACATATGTATTATTTCTTTAAGCATAATAAGGATGGTATTAGTGTTATTAACTATTGTTAGGATTGATATCATTATTAATGCTCTTAAATATATATACTCTTCCAAATTTATATGGTAAATATATAATTGGATTTAGCCTTACAAATAATTTTATAGACTTTTCTTTTGTTATTTTGGAATATTTCATAGTGAGGGTATGGTTCTCAAATATAACAAATATTTTTTTAAAAATATATATATACCCTTCTAGCTATTTTCAACAAATAAAATATTTGGTTCAGAAGCAAAAATATGGTTATGCTCTTTTATGGTATACTTTTAACCTAAAGGCCATATTTGACAAAATTAGGAATTTAGATCAAAAAGGGTTTTTCTATATTTTCTAAATTGGTTATCTAAATATGTTGACTAATACGAATATAGTTTTCTAGAATTATAATTATTTACTAAAGTTATATATAATTTTATCCCCTTCGAGTCTATCTTAACCGTGATTAGTCATGTCCCTATTATCTGTGATTCAAACTTCGTCATATCGATCCTAGGCAAATCGGTTTGTCCCAGACCCAATGATACGGTCTGTTCTATCATTAGAGGCTGTCTTGCACACCTACGACACCCACGACTATTCTGGACCCAACAGGATTATCGGTTTCACCAGCAAAGGACCACAGGCAAGTGCACTTTTTGATTGCTTTAGATTCATAGTAGTCTTTCCATTTCATGTTTATACATATGCTCTCTTGCTTGTTAATACATTGTTACACGGATTAGTATCATGGATCTCTACACATTATATTTCGTGATTATCGTGTGTTCGTGTTTCGTGACTTGTTCGAGTCCATGAGTACTAGTCGGGAGGCAAAATATCTTAGTAGACATGTGGACTATCCAGAACTATCCCCTGTATCTTTTGTGGAGAAGAGAAGCCACACAATATACGTACAGGGTGCCTGATTTATCCCCTACCCGTTCATATATCGAACAAGGTATTTTAAAACACGTAGATAGTGTCATTTACTTGTTTCTTTTTGTCTCCTACATTAATTGTCATGTTACCCCCTTTACATGCTTGTCTAGTTGACATGTCCTGTTGTGGAGTACTTGCTTCATTTCTAGATATGCGATGATTCAGTTGCTACCTAGTTTTACTTCACATATGTTATTTTCATGTCTTGTGAATTCTATTGTGTTTTGATTGCCGTCGGTTTGTGTGCTTGTTCCATTCCTGACGGAAAACCAACATTTTTAGGTTAACTGTGGCTAGCTTCTCTTAGCATTGGGAGATATAGGTGCACTTGCAGGCCAAAACCTAGAATTTAGAAAGATGTTGTAGTCATTTCAAATATATGTAAGAACCTTGTATTTTTCTTTAAATATAAACCTTGTAATAATTTGTAAATTTGTTTTAGTAATGTGAATGAGCAATAAAGGTTATATTTTTATAATTTTGAGCATCTTGGCCGTGACAGCGTTTTACCGCCGACTCTGTGGCGTAGGCTGGCTTGGACACGCACTCGTATCCCGAAAAGAGGGTGCGGGTCATGACATGGCCTTTTCTAGACAAGACTAGATGGGTCTCCATTTATCAATCACGACCAAGCAAGAAGAACGGCTTGATACTTTAACTAACTAGGGTTATCACAAGCCTAATTACTACAAGATGCATTGAGATGTTCCAGCAGTCACAAGCCCTGCAGCTATCCAGTTATCCTTTCACAGGTTGAAAGAGTTGATTAGGTGACTTGGGGGTGCAACACATGACAGCATGCTGGAAATGTGTCCAACTCGACGGCAGGCTACAAGTCCAATTAAAGCGCCCAGATAACGGGATTGCCTGTGACTAGGGAATCTCATTATGGTCTACTTGATCAATCTAGTCATTAACTTAGTCAGATTAAGTATGAATTCCTGACCGTAGAAATCAGGAATTCATGTCCTAGACATGATGCAAGACGAGACATGTAGCTTGTACAGATACAATCAAGAAAAATCATCCACGGTGTCAAGACGAGAGTTACTTGTTACTTATCAAGATCACAAGTCATGTTGTGTTTCTTATCAAGGCAAGAGTGCGTCATAACAGACCACCATCAAGAATTATCATATCAAGTTACTTGTCAAGAGTGCACCACGACGGGTCACTATCGAGAGTGATCATATAAAGTCATATTGTCACGTCGTGTTCTTGTAAGTGCACTACGACGGGCCACTATCCAGGAGTTGTTAGAGAGTGTACGTGCCATACCAAGATCGTGTTTAAAGCTCAGAGTACATGTGCAACATAGAAATTAACATATTAGGACTAACCAAGTAAAGAGTACAAACAAAGTCACAATTTACACTAAGGACCATCTGGACAAATACGGACATTTGCAAGAGATGGCACAAAGTGTCAATGGGGTGTCATGAAAGCATGCACCCAAAATGTATGTGCTGAGAGTGGCATGCGCCTAAGACTAAACACATCATGTAGGGCATATGCTATGGAAGGAACGCACAAGAGAGTGCATGCGCCCATGGCCTAGGCGCCCACAAGCATGCGCCTATGGTCTATGCTCCCACAAGCATGCACCCATGGTCTATGCGCCCACATGAGTGAGGCGGGAGCAATGGGAAGCTAAGTCAGGAGCCATCTATACTGGCTATGTGGGCGCATAATAAGGGCTATGCTCCCACAGCAACGGAACACTATGACTTAACACATATTTGAAGTTATGTGTATAAGCAAGTAAAAGCCATGGACGCATATAAAGCCATGCGCCCACACTGAGAAAGGCAGGGAGCTTGGGCGCATACAAAGGGCTATGCGCCCAAGACTGAAGACATTGTGGGTGCATAAAATGCCATGCCCCCACACACTGTTCTTCTTCTCCAACCTAAGAAGAAGAACTATGGAACCCATGAACTTCCAAAGTCCATAAATCACTCAAAATAAATCGAAATCCGGGTTTTCAAAGGTCTATTTTGGGTAAAATCAAATTCTCTACAACATAGAACAATAAAAACATGAAAATAATCAAGTTTGGTAGATCAAAACCCAAGAAAACCGAAAAAGCTACAAACTTAGTTCTACAAGATTTCTTTCATCTAAGCCAAGAACTCCAAGTTCTAAAGAGGCTTAGAATCAAGAGGGGAAGACAATGGAACAACAAAATCTAAGATCCATTATGAAGCAAGATTGTACTTGCCTTTGGAGGGTGGAGAGAATTAATGGAGGAAGAAGAAGTAAATGAAGAAGTAAAGGAAATAATGAAGAAAGAGAGAGAGTGGAGTTGATATTTATATCAATCCTCTCCATCTCTAACAAAAACCAAAATAAACCAAGCCAAGCTAAACCAAGTTAAACTACGACAAAACTAAGCCAAGCCATGCTAAACAAGTCAAAATACGGGTCGGATATTCATACACGTACACTGAAAATACGTATAACAGAAAATGAGAGTGAAGGCACGAAGGACGCCATCATATCTGACGCTTGGCTCGAGGACATAGAGTCCATCCTGGCAGCAGCAAAGATTTCGGTTGTGGAACAAGTAGCTGCGGTAAAGATGCAACTTCAGGACCAAGCTCGTGACTGGTGGGCCTCTGTGGAAATGGATATGTGGCATCCCAACTCTTGGGATAGCTTCAGGGAGAAGTTTCGGACCAAGTAATTTGGAGTATGTCACGACCCGCACCTGTGATTTCAGATACGAGACGGACATGCCTAGCCTATGTTGTGGGAGACAACATAGTAAACTGTATCTATTCTTAGTTATATTCACATCATCAATATCTCACAACAATCTATCTCAATCGCACTAAATTTATTAAAAAGAACCAATAAACACTTGTTCCACAAACATTCACTACAAGATAGGCTGGCATGAAAATACAACAAAAATGCAAAAAAAAAAAAAACTAAACTAAAGATATGTCTTGTTGCAATGAAAGAAATCTGATTCTAAGCTAAGCAATAGTTCCTTCATTAGGGATGTTCATCGAAAAACCGTCAGTCAGGTCCGTAGTATGTGTTGCATGCTAACTGCTCCTCGATCAAGGTAAAACCTACAAATCCAGTTAGAAAAGGAGCAAGTACAATCCTACAATTTATGCTACTGATACATGGCATGATAAGAATGAACTGATAATAAAAGAGAAATATGAAACAAGAGAGACAATATGATAGAGGGTACTTACAAGTAAAAACACTATGCTTGTTTCGAAAGAAAGAACAACATGCTTGGACTAGCTATACTACGTGTGGCTTTGAAAAGCTAGTAGATACGTGATCGGCTAAATAGGATGCACAATACACAATAGTATGGTGGTCTATTACCACGGTCAGGCTTAATTCACACGTGCACGATGTGCGAGTCAAGCTATGCACAATATTACACTATGGGGATTTGATCACGTATCAACTAGACATTTTTTCCTTCCCAGTGTCGGTTAAAATGTATGGTTCAATTGAAACATACTGGTCATATGGGAAATAGTTAATAACTTGCAATTTAGAGAAACATGTCATAATTGTAACTTGAAAATTTAAAGACAACATGCTTTTAGAGGAGATACAATTGATAACAGAGACATGCAAATCATATCATGTACAGTTTTGTTCGTTGTAGTGTACTTGCCTTGATTTACCGAATGATGGATGTTGACTTGGTGTTCAAGGTCCTCAACTTATAAAAGTACAATATGTGCTTAGTTTAAAGATAAATTGTTATGTGTTGTGCTTACCAACTAGATCACGTTGTACTAGGTTAGAGTCACAAGGTCATGGCACACTATGCTAACCATGGTCATAAAATCTAACACAATATTTATATAAAGATAATACACATCAAAAGTACTTTTAAACATGTTAAAACATGACACACAACACTGGTTTATATTCTTAATAGTATCTGCCTGCCTATGAATGTTGCAGATGTATATAAAGGATCATGTGTCATATGTATTAGTTTCTAGTATCTCCACTGTCTGCTGAGAGAAGATTCAGATAACAATCCTATGGAAGAGTATCCATGCAACCTATAGGTAGCTACCATAGAGCTCCAATCCGCTCACACTCCCATCCTATTTATATCAGCACAACAGAGGAAATGATGAAACAGAGCAATTGCCTTGCATATGGTCATACTGCTGCCAACTTCGAACTCTCACAGAGATGGCTCCCTTGGAGAAGAAGAAAATGGTGCGTTCCTTTCTTGAAAAAGAAACAAGTCCAGCAGAGATCTCGAAAGATCATATACAAGTGGATCTCGAAAGCATCAAGAAATACTTCAAAGAATACAAGGTGGATGCTGATTTCGCCTCAAAGGCCTCTCCTTTGCCGGAGTCAGAATACTCCTGGAAGTGTTGGTGTTGCTGCTTCTGCAACCTCAACTTCTCCGACTTCGCATCCCATGGGGAGCATATCTTCACCAAGCATTCGGAACCCCTCCCTGAAGGTCTGCTGGCCTACTTGCCGGGCTTTCTAGCGGAGTTCCCTAAGGAATGGGCCAAGACGATATCTGAAACCTGCTGGAAACCCATTAATGTTTCTATTGACGCTTTATTTACGGAGGGCTGCTGGACACCCACTACCTTATATGACAAAAATATCTAGATGACAAAATCGTTGTGACACAATTTTGATATTTTTGATAATTGAAAAATAGGAGTGCTGTGATACTGGTGGTTGTGATGTTTTAAGCATGCATGTATCGCCAATTTTTTAAATATCTAGAGAAAAAGTATCTTTAGATGACATAATTACAATGTTCTGATACTTGAAATTTTGTTTTTGATATATCAGCACAATTATATCATATTTTGATTGAATGGATACTTGAAATATCTAAATAACTATTTTGTTTGTTGACATGCATCTATGTATGTCGGGTAGATGTTTGTAATTTGCTCGAGATGGAGTTGTTTGGTACTCTATGTAAGTACTAATATTTTGTGCTCTTTTTTTGCAAAAACATGCTTAAAATTCAATTAAATGCTGATATTTTAGAGCATGTTATACAGTAATTTGCTTGACATGCTTAGCTTATAAATTTTTGTCACACTGCTGGAACATATGCTTCATTTGGAAATTTAATCTTCATAATGCGTACATTAACCATGGAATTTCAGCATTATGCTGTAAAAGATGGTGGATGGGCGACAGAAAATAGTACGTAGTACAGTTGATTTTGAACCCAAAAAAAAAACCTATTTGTTTGCTACGCATACTTCTAGGCATACTTCTAGGCATGGCTGGCTCTTGGGTAAGCTTGACAAGACTTCGGACTTGGCAACTTCCCTCCACAGGGTAACCTTCCAGGCTATTTAGTTTTCTTAGGACCGGTTCATGTCAGACCCAACATAAACCTATATGTTTTAATAGGAGTGAAGGGCAATCAAAACTAGTTCCGGCTAAGGCAACCCAAGCTCCTGGGCCGGCCCTGCTTGTAGGCTAGATACTTGAAATATTTGTAGTATTCTGCTATGGATGACAGACTATTTGTAGACATGTCGTTCTAGTTCGATTCAGTCAAAACTGAATATTGAAAAAATATTTCGACATCTAATTGATCGGGAGAATCCATATAGAACATTTCTAGTTCGTGGATTAACTTTTGTGAACTAGAGCATACATGATTTTAATTTTAGTGACTCCCAATGACAAAATAGGCTATGTTGACTTCTATAAAGCACTATCGGGCACAAATATAGGAGGATGGGTGAAAGATCTCAATTTATATGGCTTAAAAAACTACGACTTATTAGTCTTTTGCTACCGATGACATGGTAGCGAATGATTAATAAATTATAGTCTCATAAGACGTGCACGTTTGAGATGTTTCACTCATCCATTTTCATCGTATTTATTTGTACGTAGAAGTCAACATGGCATATATTGTTGATGGGAGTCCCTAAAGCTACAACTTTGTTTGCTCTAGCCCAAGAAAATAATTTTTTCAAAGTTCTTGGGGGAGTAACTACAAACATAGTACACATGTCACGGGGTAGTATGAACTCTAGTCCATAAATCACAATAACGTACAGAATATGAAATACCCAAAAGATCGACTAAAAGAGATATTGTTGTATAGCTGTACAATAATAAAGGAAAAATCAAGTTTTTTCTTACGTTGGAATATGTCCAACGGCTCATCTCCCTTTAAATTTTTTTAATAGCTTTCAATATCAATGATTTCTCATTAAACATCATTCATTTTTTGGGATATAGAGTTGCCTATATATTGAGCTCCATTCTCCACCTTTAGACCTACAAAAAACAATCTCCTCTACAGAAACTCTCTCCAATTCTTGTCGCTCTCGAATTTCTGTTGCTTCGTTGTTGCTCTGGGCAGAGCTAAGTCGGGGTCGCTCTCTCTACGTTGTGTGCGGCAAAGAGATTCCGGTGAAGCGGGGATTTTACCACTAGGAGCGTTCGAATCCAGTCTGCACATAGACCCGGACTATCTCTTAGGGCAGTGCTTCGTGCGCGACTTCCCCGGAGGCCGGTAATTTTAATTTAATTTATTTTCTTGCAAGTTTTTTTTAATCCAAAGTTTTTGAAGAAAATTCCAACAATCTAAGAGAGCTATTTTTCACAAAATATTTAGTTTGTTGTTTTTCGATTTCTGTACGAAAATATCATTGGTTTCCTGTCAGCAATAAAAAAAAATTATTTATTACTTAAAAGTATCTAAGACTAGTAATTTTTTTTATACTTGCTTGCTGTCACAACAAGCAGTTTATTACTTAAAGTTGTTTTGTCATATACAAAATTAAAAAAAAAATTGTTCTGTCATATACAAGCACTTTATTACAAGCTTTTTATTACTTAAAGTTGTTCTGTCATATACAAGCATTTTATTACGTAAAGTTGTTCTGTCACAACAAGCATTTTATTACTTAAGCTTGCTAGAAGTAAATTTTTTTTTCTTATACAAAAGTTGTTCTGACAGAAATAAAAATTGCTTTGTTATACAAAATTTGCTTTGTTAGCAAAATTTGCTCTCATATACAAAAGTTGTTTCTACTGTTAGCAATATTAACAATATTAATATTAATTTGTTCTGTTAGCAATTTGTTCTGTTAGCAAAATCTGCTCTCATATACAAAATTTGCTCTCATATATAAAAATTTGCTCTCATATACAAAAGTTGCTTTGTTAGTAATTTTTATTAAACCTTTTAACATAATTTGTTCTGTTAGCAATATTAACATTGTTGCTTCTACTGTTGTTCATTTCACAAATAGCTTTATTCACATATTTGCTAGTCATTTCACTAGTTCCTTTTTACTCAATATATATCAATTTAGGCTAAATCGAACAATTAATTGATTTAGTAAAATTTCTTTAATTTTTTAAAAGTTCTAAAGTTAAGATTTGTTTGGGAACAAGCCGAAAGGGCCCTTCTGTCAACAAAGCAAAAATTCGTCTAAGCGACCGGTACTTAAGAGTTCCTAGTGAACCTCCGCTTGCTGGGATCCGGCCCCTACAGCTAACCCAACCTTATCAAAACTTGGAAAACTAAAATTTTAAAGGTCTATTACTAAAATCATTTTAATTGTTAATTTTAGTTTAAAACCATCTTATTGAGTAAATATAATTTTACAGACTTTAAAAAACATGACTTCCAAGGAAGAGACTTTTTCTGCAAAGCCTGCAAAATTCAATGGCACCTACTTCAAGAGGTGGCAAAGCCAGATGAAATTTTGGCTTACCACTTTATGCCTAATTTCTGCCATTGATGGGTCCACGCCCATCTCAAATAATTCTGATGAGACTGAGTCTGACGTAGAGGTTTCCAAGTCCTCCTCTTCTACCAAACCCAAGACCCCTAAGGAAATTGACTACCACTGCTTCCACAGAATCTTAAGCGCTATGTCGGAGTCACTCTACGACATATTTTTTGAGTATAAAAGCGCTAAAGAACTCTGGGATGCTTTGGAAGATGAGTATGGTTGTGATGATGCTGGAATTGATAGATTCAATTCCACTACATTCAACCAATATGTCATGGTAGATAACAAACCTATCAATGACCAAATCCATGAGTTCCAAGAACACCTTAGGCAGGTTCAAGCCAAGGGAACTTTCTTTTCTACTGAGCACAAAATAGGATGCTTGATAGATAAACTCCCTCATTCCTGGTCTAAAGTGGCAAAAGACCTGCTACATCTACAAGGATCTATTACATACCCTCAAGCTCTACAGAGAATTAGAACAGAAAAGAAATATAGGTCCAAAACCAAAGCTAGGTCAAATGCCACAGCTAAGGTAAACCTTGTAGAAAGCCTTGCAAAACCCAGATCAAATAACTATCTCAAATCCAAGAAAAACCCCTTCAAAAAGAAGCAGAATTTTCAACCTCCTCACCAAAACCATCATCAAAACCATCACCACCAAAACCCTCAACCCCAAAAACCTAGAACCTTTGGTCAGACTCAGGATCAAAGAAGATTTTGTTTTGTGTGTGGTAGAATCAACCATACAGCCATCAACTGCTTCCAAAGGAAGAAAGAACCTATCCAGAACTTCTTCAAAGGAAAAGACAAGCCAGAGGCTAATATGATTCTAATGGATCTTCCAGCTCCTTCAGGTCTGTAAGATTTCAACCTGTTGTAAACCTGTCTTTCCATTCTGATGATTGGTGGTTGGATTCTGGAGCTAATGTTCACGTTTCATTTGATCGCTCCTGGTTTTCAACCTATCAGGAATCAGGTGGAGGAGGCGTGACCCTAGGAGATGGCTCAACGGCACAAGTTGTGGGAAGGGGAAGAATAGATCTGAAGATGACATCAGAAAAAATTCTACCTCTCCATGATATGCTTCATATGCCGTCTGTCAGAAGAAATCTTGTTAGTGGATCTCTCCTTGTAGCCTCAGGATACAAAATTGTAATGGAGGCCAATAAAGTAGTTTTTTCTAAGAATGATCTGTTTATTGGAAAAGGATTTGTGAAAGATGGACTTTTTGTTTTAAGTACTATGAATAAAAGTTCTAATCCTTCTTTTGTTGCAAATGTTGAATCATCAAATATTTGGCATGGTAGACTAGGTCATGTGAACTTAGGATCTATCAAAAGGATGATGAACTTAGATCTTATCCCTAAGACTCCTATAGATGATGAACACAAATGTGAGATTTGCGTTCAAGCCAAATACACTAGATTACCTTTCAAATCTGTCTATAGAGATTCTGAACTCCTAGAACTCATCTATAGTGATATTTGTGATTCCAATAGGGTCTTGACCCGAGGCGGTAGGAAATACTTTGTAACTTTTATAGATGACCATTCAAAGTATTGTTATACCTACCTCCTTAAGACCAAAGATGAAGTTCTAGACAGATTCAAGGTCTATAAATCTGAAGCTGAGAACCAGTTGGATAGGAAGATTAAGATCCTTAGATCAGATCGTGGTGGAGAGTATACCTCAAATGAAATGACTAACTTCTGTGAAGAGCACGAAATTATTCATGAGGTAACTGCTCCTTATTCACCACAATTCAATGGAGTTGCTGAAAGGAAGAATCGCACTCTTTTAGATATGGTCAATGCCATGCTTCTCAGCTCAGGTGTCCCTGACAATCTTTGGGGAGAAGCCTTATTGTCAGCTTGTTATATTCTTAATAGGATACCCAGTAAGACAAATGATAAGATCCCATATGAGTTATGGAAAGGACGGACTCCTAGGATCAACTATCTTAAAGTTTGGGGATGTCTAGCTAAAGTAGGAATTCCTAAACCCAAAAAGAGGAAGATAGGACCTAAGACTGTAGATGTTGTATTCATAGGATATGCCCTAGATAGTAATGCCAATAGATTTCTTGTAACCCATTCTGAAGTAAATGAAATATCTAATAACACAATCATTGAAGCTAGAGATACAGTTTACTTTGAGAACATTTTTCCTTTCAAGGATAGAACCCCTTCATCTTCCTCTAACCCTTCTCTTACTCCGTCTACTAGTTATTATGACCAAATGCCTAATTCTCAATCTGAACAAGTTATAGAACCTAGAAGGAGTAAAAGAGAAAGGATTGAAAAGAATTTAGGAGAAGGATTCTTTACATTTTTGATAGAGGGTAATCCCTCAACTTATGAAGAAGCCATATCCTCTCCTGATACCCCTTTCTGGAAAGAAGCTATTAACAATGAGTACAACTCCATCATGGAGAACAATACTTGGTTTTTAGCAGACCTTCCTTTAGGTAGCAAACCCATAGGTTGTAAGTGGATTTTCAAAAAGAAACTTAGAGCCGATGGTACCATAGAAAAATATAAGGCTAGATTAGTAGCCAAAGGTTTTATCCAGAAAAAAGGATTAGATTACTTTGATACCTATTCTCCTGTTGCTAGGATTTCTTCTATTAGAACTGTAACACCCATATCCTGAATACGTATTTTGTCAAGCTTGCATGTATTTCAGACCTGTATTTATTTTCTCGGATTTTGGCATGTACTTGTAATTGGCTTGACTTGCAGATTTTGGTTCTCGTAATTGGGTTTTTACATGGCTTGGTTTATTTTGTGGAGAGGGTTTGGTTTGGTTTGGTTATCATGAGAGGAACACCTTAACCTATTCTCTACCCTCATTCCACCACAACCCACCATCATAAATCCCCACCTACTTTTCTCTCTCCTCATTATTTTTATTTATTTCTTCTTCTTCTTCCTTCCTCTACACAACTCCCCAACCCATAGGCAAGTGCACCTTGCCATCAAATAAGCACCACTTTTTATTTGTCCATTAACTAGATTAGGCCATGGAAAACAACTTTAGAACTTGACATTTTGTGATTTGGAGCTTTCATTTTTCTAGATCTAGGTTTTAACCATTTTTGAAAATCCTTGGTTTTGATCCATTAAACTTCGATTTTTGCATGTTTTGATGCTTCCATGTGGAAGAGAATTCGATTTTACTCAAGTTAGAACTTTGAAAATCTAGATTTGGTTTTGATTTGGCTAAGTTATGAAGATTTAAAGTTTTTGGTGTTCTTGAGGAGTTCATCTCAGCCTTGGTGAAGGCTCTCGGCCAGTGCTCTTTAGCACTTGACCGTTTGTGCACCCCGGCCTGTGCTCTTTAGCGCATGGCCGATTGCGCATAGGCTCAGCCAGTGCTTTGCGCTGCGCTGGATTGCGCTGGCGCAAGCTAGCCATGCGCAAGCCAGCCATGCGCAAAGTAACCCCTGCGCACTCGACCATTGCGCAGTCCATACTCTGCGCAGTCTACCCTTGCACAATCCTCTCTTGCGCAATCCAATTGATGCGCAAGGCATCCCCTGTGCCCCTTTAACCCTGTGCCCCTTGACCCCCTACGCAGTCTACCCTTGCGCAAGGTAACCCTTGCGCAAGGCAACTCTTGCGCAGCTCTTCCATGCGCAGTACATACTCTGCGCAGCCCAACCCCTGACCCCCTTGCACAACCTACTTGTCTATGATGAATGGTTATTTCTTTAAGCTTGGCTCTTCTATAGTCCTATATATATTGGTATTTTATTAGATATTTTACGTCCATTTTATATCCTTACGCCTTTTGTCATGAACTTGATTTTACTTAATATGTTTGGAATGACTATCGTACATGGCGTGGTATGACAAGAACTAGCATAACACGACAGTGACCCGTAGTGGTGCACTCCTAACATGACCAACCTGACATGATAGTGGCCCGTCGTGGTGCACTCCTGACAAGTACCCTGACATGATTTAACTTGATAACTTGATAGTGGCCCGTGGCGGCGCACTCTTGACTTGACTTGACTTGACTTGACTTGTAACTTGTAACTTGACTTGTATAATCAACTTGACACCGTGGGTGTTCCTGCTTGCTTGCTTCTGCAATCCACTTGTCTTGTCTTGTATCATGTCTAGGACGTGACTCCCTGGTTCCCACGGTCAGGGATTCATACTGAATATGGATCAGGCTAATGACTAGATCAAAGTGTAGTTCATAGAGAATTTCCAGTCACAGGCAATCTCGTTATCTGGGCGCTTTAATTGGACTTGTAGCTTGCCGACGAGTAGAGCACATTTCCAGCACACCGTCGCGTGTTGCACCCTCTAAGTCACCTAAGGGTACATTTGTCTCCCGGGCGATGTACCCACCTATAACTCTCAACCCGCGGAAGGATAACTGGATAGTCTACAGGGCTTGGGACTGGAAAATTCTCACTTGCATCTTGTTAATAATTAGGCTTGTGATAACCCTAGTTAGTTAAGTAGTAAGCCGTAGTACTTGCTTGGCCGTGATTGATTGGATGGAGTCTAGTCCCTCTTGTCCTGTCCTGATCCTGTACAAGGTTATGACATGACATGACTACTCGTGCTTTACCTTAATCATGATTAATTACAGGTCCTGATTTTTTGTATTTTATCTTGCCGATAAATGGTGGGAGAAACCAAGTTCCGTTCAGACGAAGGGTTACAACCCCGATCCTTGTTTGGTTTACGGGTTGTAACCTGGTTATCTGAAGAGTTCCATGGTTATCTCATCGTATATCACCTGCCAGGTTTCTCCTTAATAATTGTCTTTATTATGTAATTATTTTCTTATGTTCTGATATGCTGGCTTTTGTTCTTATTTTGTGCCCTCCTTTGTGGCACTTGCTCTTTCTGGGGTTTGACCCAGCTGGTTTTGTGTGGCCAGATTCCGTAGCAGCACCCGAGGATCTATCGAACCTCCAGCCCGATGGTGGCGACTAGACGAAACCCGAGCTACGAGTGGGTTTTCTATTTTGTTTCGCTCACTTTATTGTAAAATTATTCTTTTGAGGCGTTTAGCCGACGAGCACCTGTTAGCTCGATGTACTTTACTTACTGTCTGCCTACGGGCTGTAAACATGATTAACAAATCCTAGGGTTGATCATGTATGACTTAACTCTTGCTAGTCCTAGCATTTTGTACGACTAGCTTCATGATCAGCTGATATGTAATATTTGGGACGCCTTTTATTGTATATTTGGTGGTCAAACATCTTGTAATTATATTATTTGCTTGAGATTGAGACAGTAGGCTTAACCTTAAGAGACTGTTGGCTTGTAGTAAACCCTCATGTCTAGATAGCCGTGACCGTATAGCGAGGTGGATGCCATTTCGATATACGTAGCTGGCTATGTGCACCCCCGCTCTTCAGTATTCTGGTTCTGGGGCGTGATAAGAACCCTCCTAGCCCTAGCTTCCATTTATGACTTGCTGATCCATCAAATTGATGTAAAGACAGCATTTCTAAACGGAGATTTAGATGAAGAGATATATATGGAGCAACCTGAAGGTTTTATTGCTAAAGGCCAAGAATATAAGGTTTGTAGATTAGTAAAATCCCTTTATGGCCTAAAGCAAGCTCCCAAGCAATAGCACAACAAATTTGACAAAGTCATTATAGAATTTGGTTTTGTGCCAAATGAATATGATAAATGTTTGTATTCCAAAAATACAAATAAAAGTTGTGTCATCTTATGCTTATATGTTGATGATATCCTTATTTTAGGATCTTCACTGGATTTAATAAATAATACTAAAAACTATTTGTCTAACCAGTTTGATATCAAAGACCTAGGTGAGGCAAACCTGATCCTAGGAATGCAAGTGTCCAAATGCAAAGAGGGATATACTCTATCCTTAGCACATTTAATTGAAAAAATGCTAAGAAAGTTTGAGTATTTTGATAAGAAACCTGCTCTTACTCCTTATGATAGTAATGTTTTTCTCAAGAAGAATAAAGGATCTCCTATAGAACAACATAGATATTCACAGATGATAGGGTCCCTTATGTACATAACAAATAGGACCAGGCCTGATATTGCATTTGCTATTGGGAGACTAAGTAGATATACTAGTAACCCAAATCAGTCACATTGGACTGCATTGGACAGAGTATTTAGATATCTTAAAGGTACTCTAGATTATAAACTTCATTATACTAGACACCCTGATATCATAGAAGGTTACTCCGGTAAAAATTGGATAACTGATTCACATGATGTGAAATCCACTACTGGATATGTTTTTACCCTAGCAGGAGCTGCAATCTCCTGGGGATCATGTAAACAAACTATCATAGCCAGAAGTACAATGGACTCTGAAATGATAGCTTTGGATACTACATGTACAGAGGCCGAATGGCTCAGAAATCTTATTATGCATATACCTGTTTATGTTCATCCTATTCCTGCAATTTCTGTAAACTGTGATAATAAATCTGTTATAGAACTACTAAAGCATGATTCTGTGAATGCTAAGATGAACATGCACCTGCAGCTGTGCTTCAAGTCAATAAAGAGCCTATTGGGCAAATATGTGGTTCTTGACTATATAAAGTCAGAAAAAAATCTTGCAAACCACTTGACGAAGGGTCTGTCTAGGACATTGATCCTAGAATCATCGAGGGGGATGGGGTTAAGCCCATAGTATAGTCACCAACAGTGGCAACCCAACCAAGACTGATTGGAGATCCCAAGAAGCCAGTTCAATGGGTAGAAACAAGCTGGACTAGGTGAATATTATGGAACACTGACCTGAGATTAAATTCTCTTTAAAATAAAAGCCCAGGAGGCTGTACATGTGTACATTCATACCCCATCCCTCTGGTGACAGTGTTCTTTTTGTGATATGGATAGGGTGAGTTTAAACTCTTAATAAGTCCAAGTATAATATGCAGGGTTGATTCCTATCACCATCCCTTAAAGACTTACCTATATGAGAGGTCGTGAGGGCCGCGACTATAGGACAGGGCGATCCTAGACAATTCTTATAAATGTGTAAAAGTGCACATGGCCAATCTAACGTGCCACCCGATAGACCCAAGTACCTCTAGCGTACTATGTGTGCTATTTTCTGAATCTGGTTCAAGAAGACTGATTTAAGGCGTAGTCCATCAAGCTCTTCTTCAGACAAAGACAATAGTCACTACGTGAGATTCAAGGCCGTAGTCCATCTCATTTATGCATAGTATAAACCTGCCCAGATCTTTTCTACTCTTTTTCTTTCCTTACTCGGAACTTGATTTTTGGGGGAGATTGTTGTATAGCTGTACAATAATAAAGGAAAAATCAAGTTTTTTCTTACGTTGGAATATGTCCAACGGCTCATCTCCCTTTAAATTTTTTTTAATAGCTTTCAATATCAATGATTTCTCATTAAACATCATTCATTTTTTGGGATATAGAGTTGCCTATATATTGAGCTCCATTCTCCACCTTTAGACCTACAAAAAACAATCTCTTCTACAGAAACTCTTTCCAATTCTTGTCGCTCTCGAATTTCTGTTGCTTCGTTGTTGCTCTGGACAGAGCTAAGTCGGGGTCGCTCTCTCTACGTCGTGTGCGGCAAAGAGATTCCGGTGAAGCGAGGATTTTACCACTAGGAGCGTTCGGATCCAGTCTGCACATAGGCCCGGACTATCTCTTACGGCAGTGCTTCGTGCGCGACTTCCCCGAAGGCCGGTAATTTTAATTTAATTTATTTTCTTGCAAGTTTTTTTTTAATCCAAAGTTTTTGAAGAAAATTCCAACACTCTAGTCCATAAATCACAATAACGTACAGAATATGAAATACCCAAAAGATCGACTAAAAGTGATAAGTCTGACGTTGAAACAGATATGACCACAAGCCCAGATGTTATCAAAGGTGAAGAAAAACTTCACATAAGTCCAGTTTGGCCAAAGTGAGGAATTAAAATTGTCATTTCAGAGTCAGACAGAGTTTGTAGGTGTTACAACCCACTCTCATTTTTTGGGATACGAGTACGTGGCTAAGTCATGTCTATGCCACAACATCAGTTGTAGTGCGTTGCCTAGACCTCAATTGCAGACTTTATTCCGTAAATACTCAAATATTTAAGATTCTACCAGATCTAACTAACTAATATCAACGGAGGAATCGATGGTTGATCTCCAAAAGCATCCATATGTTCACCACATGATCCATTGTGCAGGGTAGTCAGTCGCTTAAATTTTTCAAAGTATCCAATCAGAATTGGAACAGAGGAAAGCAATAACTCGAAATATACACAATATGATATGCATGCATACATGGAAAGAAAAGAGCACTATCTAATATTTATGAGAAGACAATAACTAGACACCATATATCAACAATAATTAAGTTCAAGTGTAAATTATGTTTTAGAATATAAGTGTTTCGCATGTGGACGGATTAGGACATATAACAGTACATATTAGTTTATGTGTTATAACTCGATTCTAAAACCTTAGGTTATTAGGACAATGTTTGTAAATTTGGAATCCCTGTCATGCAAGTTGATACACCCGTTGACCCAAAAATCAACTATTTCAAAATCTAGATTTGTATATATAGTCTTGAATATTTCAACGCTATAAAAGCATTAGGATCGACGGTTTGGACAAAACTCAATTCATTTGGAGTTATGGTCATTTTAGTTTCTATGTCAAAATTCATGTTTTCGCGATCGGTAAAATTAGTTAGTCACTTTCTACTTCTAATTAATACTAAATATACTACACAAATTCAGTTATCTTTGAAATTACACTATATTGTAGTTCAACATGTTAACTTCCAAAAAATCAAACGGATCTCATTTTTGAGTTCCCCCTAATCACAAAAACACCAATCGCAATGTGTTTGTTTCAAGGTCACCTGATACTCTAAAAATTCATAGTTCGAATTAAATCTATTAAAATATATTCTATAAATTTTTTACTTTGATACGGTTCTTGTTACAAGTGTTTCTGAATAAGTCTTGTATTTGTCCTAGTCTTTAGGAGTTTGTTATTGCTACCAAGTAGTCCTTTGTATGTCCTAGTCTTTAGGCAAGTTTCAGTGGTTTGTTACTAGTAGGATACTTATCCTAGAATCTCTCATACTCTGTGATTGTACGCTTATATAAGCAGTTTTGCTCAGTGAATAATATCATCTGGTTATCATCTCATACTCTTCTTCTTCTATCTTTGAGTTGTAACAGTGGCATCAGAGCCTTGTTGAGGGGCCTGAATAGAAAGAAGCAGCAACGTTCTTTCACTTGCAGCAGCAAGAAGCAATGGCATCGGCATCTGACAACAATTTCGTGCAACCGACAATTCCTCGCTTTGATGGTCACTATGACCATTGGAGCATGCTGATAGAGAATTTCCTAAGATCCAAGGAGTATTGGCATCTTGTGGAAACAGGCATTTCTGAACCTGCTAGTGGAGTGGTGTTGACAGATGCACAGAAGATAAAGTTGGAAGAGCAAAAGCTGAAGGATCTCAAGGCAAAGAATTATTTGTTTCAAGCAATTGATCGAGCAATCTTGGAGACTATTCTTCAAAAAGACACATCGAAACAAATTTGGGATTCTATGAAGAAGAAATATCAAGGCTCAACAAGGGCGAAAAGGCAGCAGCTTCAAGTCCTTCGTAAAGAATTTGAGGTTCTTCATATGAAGTAAGGAGAGTCTCTGGATGACTATTTTTCCAGAATGCTGACAATAGTAAACAAGATGCGTATTCTTGGTGACAAACTAGAAGATGTCACAGTGGTGGAGAAAATACTTCGGTCAATGATTTCAAAATTTGACTATGTTGTCTGTACGATTGAGGAGTTAAAAGATATTGAAGCACTCTCCATCGTTGAATTGCAAGGTTCATTGTTGTTGCATGAGCAGCGAATGAAAAGTAGTATCGAAGAGGAGCAAGCATTGAAGGTCTTCACCAACAATGAATTCACATCAAAAGGTCGAGGTCGAGGAGGCAGAGGCCGTGGCAGAGGCAGAGGCCGTGGTCGTAATAATTACAATAGAGAAGGAAGATTTGCAGACAACAAAATTGAAGAAAATCACTTCTCAAATTTTCGGAGTCGAGGTAGAGGACGTGACTATCAACAATCAGATCAAGGCTCAAGATTTGACAAATCAAATGTCAAATGCTTTAGGTGTCACAGGTATGGCCATTTTCGTTCTGAATGCCGAACAAATTTGCGTAATGAAAGGAGTGAAAAATCAAACTTTGTATAGAAAGAAGAAGAAGAAACTCTCTTGATGGCGTGCCATTTCACGGAGGAACCTCGTCCAAACTTGTGGTACTTGGACACAGGTTGCAGTATCCATATGTGTGGTACTAAGTCAATTTTTTCTAAACTAGATGAATCCTTTCAATCTACAGTAAGATTTGGAGACAACTCTATGGCTTCTGTTATGGGAAAAGGTGATATTCAAATCAGAACAAGAGACAACTCTCTTCAAATCATTTCAATGTTTTATATGTTCCTGAGTGTGTGGGTCAGCTTCAAGAGAACGGGCATGTTATTACCATTAAAAAAGGCACTTGTCTAATTCATGATCCGGAAAAAGGTGCAATTGCTCAAATCAAGATGTCAACTAATCGATTGTTTCCTTTGTATATCAAACATGATATTCAGTCTGGCTTTTATGCAATGGTTCAAAATTTAGCTTGGCTTTGGCATCATCGCTATGGTCATTTGCACTTTAATGGTTTGAAGCTTCTGCAAAAGAAGAATATGGTGACTGGTCTCCCACAGTTCGACTGTCCTTTCCAAGTCTGTGAAGAATGTGTTGTTGGCAACAACATCGGGATCCATTTCCAAAAGGAAATGTACGGCGAGCTACACGAATCCTGGAGCCGATTCATTCTGACATTTGCGGCCTAATTAATCCAGCCTCTAATGGAAATAAGAGGTACTTTATTACTTTTATTGATGATTTCAGCCATAAATCATGGGTATATTGCTTACAGGAAAAATCCAAAACTTTTTGCACATTTAAATCTTTCAAGGCACTCGTAGAAAAGGAAGTCGGGAGAGAGATTTACATTCTTCGATCCGATCGTGGTGGAGAGTACAACTCCAAAGAGTTTCTTGATTTCTGCAAAGATCATGGAATTAAGAGGCAACTCACCACAGGTATCGCGGAGCGGAAGAATTGCACTATTCTGAATATGGTGCGAAGTATGTTAAAGGCCAAAGATATTTTGAAGACTTTCTGGCCTGAGGCTGTCCTATGGAGTGTTCATATCTTAAATTGTAGTCCTACAGTGGCGGTGCAAGATATAACACCTCAAGAAGCATGGAATGGTCACAAACCAACTGTGGATCATTTCCGAATTTTTGGATGCATAGCTTTTGCCCACATTCCAGATGAGAAGAGAAAGAAGCTTGATGACAAAGGAGAAAAGTGTATTTTTTCGAAATCAGTGAGCACTCCAAGGCATACAAATTATACAATCCTATCACCAAGAAGATTATTATCAGTCGAGATGTAGTTTTTGATGAAAGCAAAACATGGGCTTGGACTGCTAATAGCTCGGGGCAGCAGATTCCAGCAAGCTTTGATGAACAAGATGAAAGAAATGGCAAGAATCCAGCAAATGAACAAGATACACCAAGGTCACCCTCTCCTACAACGACTTCGTCCACTGAAGTTAATGATGATATATCGTCGGACTCAAGACCTCAACGAACAAAAAGAAGGCCAGCATGGATGCAAGATTTTGAAGTCAGTGGTATTAATCAAACAGGTTCACTTATTCATTTTGCTTTATTTTCATATTGTGATCCTGTAGATTTTGAGGATGCTATCAAAGAACCAAAGTGGCAAAAAGCTATGGATGATGAAATTTCATCCATTGAAAGGAATAACACCTGGGAATTAACAGATCTTCCCAAAGGCCATAAATCCATTGGTGTCAAATGGGTTTACAAAACGAAGCTTAATTCGGATGGTGTGGTTGATAAGTATAAAGCACGCCTTGTCGCCAAAGGATACAAGCAAGAGTTTGGTGTGGACTACAAGGAAGTGTTTGCTCCAGTTGTACGCCATGATACCATTCGGTTAGTTCTTGCAATGGCAGCACAAAACTCTTAGCCTCTCTTCCAATTAGACGTGAAATCCGCCTTCCTTTATGGAGACTTGCATGAAGAGGTATATGTCGAACAACCTCCAGGTTATGTGCGAAAAGGGAATGAGCATAAGGTGTACAGGTTGCAGAAGGCTCTATACGGACTAAAACAAGCACCTCGAGCTTGGTACAGTGTATTGATGCATATTTTTCCAAGGCTTGTTTTCAAAAATGTCCGTATGAGCCTACTTTATTCATCAAAACCGGTCTGGATAATAAACTGCTGATCGTATGTTTATATGTCGATGATTTGATCTATACAGGAAATGATGCAGCTATGTTTGATGCTTTTAAAAACTCCATGATGCAAGAATTCGACATGACGGATCTCGGTAAGCTACACTATTTTCTTGGCATTTAAGTAGAACAATCTGATGCTGGTATCTTTATCTCACAAAGGAAATATATTCGAGAAATTTTGGAGAGGTTTCAAATGAAGAATTGCAATTCAGTTGGTACTCCAACTGAACTCGGCTTGAAGCTAAATAAGGATGTCGGAGGAAAGAGAATTGATTACACCTTTTACAAGCAGATTGTAGGCAGTTTAATGTACGTGACAGCAACTCGACCAGATATTATGCATTCTGTGAGTCTTATCAGTCGATATATGGAACATCCAACAGAGCTACATCTCCATGCCGTCAAGAGAATTCTTCGATACTTGCAAGGTACAATTGATTTTGGTGTCTTTTATAAAATGGGAAACCAACCTGGGCTAATTGGATTTACCGATAGTGATTATGCGGGTGATCCAGATGACCGACGAAGCACATCAGGTCATGTTTTTATGTTCGGATCGGGAGCTGTCTCATGAACATCGAAGAAGCAACAACTTGTTACTCTGTCAACTACTGAAGCTGAATTCGTCGCTGCTGCGTCATGTGCATGCCAAGCCATTTGGTTGCGAAGAATACTTGGAGAAATTAAATGCTATCAACAAGGTCCCACTCCGGTTTACTGTGATAGTAGTTCAGCAATCAAGCTGTCAAAAAACCCTGTCTTACATGGTCGAAGTAAACACATAGATGTGCGCTACCATTTCTTATGAAGGAATTCCTTGAACTGATTGTTTTGCAGCACAATTCAGTTTAAGGGAGGGAATGTTACAAGTGTTTCTGAATAAGTCTTGTATCTGTCCTAGTCTTTAGGAGTTTGTTATTGCTACCAAGTAGTCCTTTGTATGTCCTAGTCTTTAGGCAAGTTTCAGTGGTTTGTTACTAGTAGGATACTTATCCTAGAATCTCTCCTACTCTGTGATTGTACGCTTATATAAGCAGTTTTGCTCAGTGAATAATATCATCTGGTTATCATCACATACTCTTCTTCTTCTATCTTTGAGTTGTAACAGTTCTAAAAAACTAAAATCGAATCGGAGGCCGGAGCTAGAAGATATGACCATATAAAGTTGCTACAATGGCTGAAAATAGGAATATTTTTTACAACTTTTGGAAAGACAAGAGGTGCTTGGCTTTCAAGAAAGAAAATAGGAGATACTATATGTGTGTGTGTGTGTGTGTGCGTGCGCGCATGTGTCATATAAATGGATGTCGAGTGCATTATTATATTTTATTTGCATTTTATTTGCAAAAGTATTTTAATATTTTCGTAGAAATTTTTATGACATGTCAAGTGCATAAATTGTAATAACTTAGATCATTGTATAATTGTTTCGATGCACAAAGTATTGAGTTATTTGTGGTTGACTTATTATTTATTAAACAATGTATTATCGCTAATGTATAGTATTCATGCTGAGTTGATCTACTACCCAGAGTCGAAGACTACGATTGGGTGTTGTTTCTAAAAAAACCTACTAGAATGAGTCAATTTCGTGGAGTTTATAATTTATTAATCTATCTTTTGTGTAAATTGTTGTTGATTGTTTTTAGTATTTCATTGTAACATATATTATTTTGGATACTAAATTTTTATTATTATTTTATTGTTGAAAATACTATTATATTATTATCTATAATAAATAAATAAACCACTTTTAGGATTTACCTCAGGTCTCGAAATTAAAAGTCTGGCACTGCACGTGAGCATGGGCGTGGAGTTGGGCCGATGACGGGACAGGGTGGCACCGCAGGGTACAAGCAAGCTGTGGAGAAGTAGTGGCACTGTGCAGGCTCAGCAGACGTGCAACGGTGAGGCTGTCGACGGAGGATCAGGGAGAGGAGAATAAAATGAGATAAATATGGAGAGGCATGGAAGGTCATGTTGTGTATCGGGCCGGGCCGGGTCCAATGTTATTTTATCATGATCTGGTTCGGACTTAGTCCAACTGGACCGGTTCAGTGATGCTCCGGTTTAAAAAAAATTTATTAATGTAATTAAAATTAGTCATACTAATACATAATAAGATCTGAAATAAAATAAATAATAGTTAGGTTCATACACTACTCGTACATAATTCAAATTATGTGTATTGATACTACTGACACGTATTAACGACCTATCTAACAACAATAATATATATTAAAAAATACTGTATAAAATACAAGAGTACTAAATACACACACTTTTTCAGATGCCTATGTAGAATCCTTAAACCTTTAGCTAGGCTCTCATTTGAGTCATTTCCTATAATACAAGCATTCTACAACAACTCTATTCAAGGATATCCTTTCCGAGTCGCGCTTATTGTAAAATCCACTTAAATACTGTCAAATTTACGAATTTTTGAATTGAGGTCCTTGTTGCGGTGTGCGTTGAGGTTATTCATCTTGCAATTGATGTGGTAGTTGATTTTTATTATAATAAATAGTCCCTTCACACTAGATTGCTCGTTAATATTGCAAGAGATGGAAAAAAAATTGTAATTAATTTTGATGGATCGTGTCTTATTTATAGGATTTTAGGGTGCAAAATTATCTCTAATACCAAATATAGTTGTTATAAGGGTATTCAGGTCATTTTTAGCAAATTGATCTAAATATCCCTCAAACGGCTAAAAACTGTCATAATGGGGATATTTTGGTAAATATACCCCCCAAGATATATTTCGTAGTTGGAGGGATAAATTACCAAAATACTCCTTAACATTTCATAAAATGACTATAATATGAACTATTCTAGTAATTAAAGACCTATCTAAAAATAATAATATATATTAAAAAACAATATATAAAATACAAGATACACACATTTTTCAGATGCCTACGTAGAATCCTTAAAACCATAGTTAGGCTCCCATTTGAGTCATTTCCTATAATACAAGCATTCAACAACAACTCTATTCAATGATATCCTTTTTGTGTCACGCTCATTGTAAAATCCACTAAAATATTGTCAAATTTTCGAATTTTCGAATTGAGGTCCTTGTTGCGGTGCGCGTTGAGGTTGTTCATCTTGCAATTGATGTGGTAGTTGATTTTTTTTATGATAATAAATAACCTCTTCACACTAGACTGCTCGTTAATATTGCAAGAGATGGAAAAAAATTGTAATTAATTTTGATGGATTGTGTCTTATTTATAGGATTTTAGGGTGCAAAATTATCTCTAATATAAAATATAGTTGTTATAAGGGTATTCAAGTCATTTTTAGCAAATTGATCTAAATATCCCTCAAACGGCTAAAACTGTCATAATGGGGATATTTTGGTAAATATACCCCCAAGATATATTTCGTAGTTGGAGGGATAAATTACCAAAATACTCCTTAACATTTCATAAAATGACTATAATATGAACTATTCTAATAATTAACGATCTATCTAACAATAATAATATATATTAAAAACAATATATAAAATACAAGAATACTACACACATTTTTCAGATGCCTACGTAGAATCCTTAAAACCATAGTTAGGCTCCCATTTGAGTCATTTCCTATAATACAAGCATTCAACAACAACTCTATTCAAGGATATCCTTTTTGTGTCGCACTCATTGTAAAATCCACTAAAATATTGTCAAATTTTCGAATTGAGGTCCCTGTTGCGATGCGCGTTGAGGTTGTTCATCTTGCAATTGATGTGGTAGTTGATTTTTTTTATGATAATAAATAACCTCTTCATACTAGACTGCTCGTCAATATTGCAAGAGATGGAAGAAAAAAATTGTAATTAATTTTGATGGATTGTGTCTTATTATAGGATTTTATGGTGCAAAATTATCCCTAATACCAAATATAGTTGTTATAGGAGTATTTTGGTTATTTTCAGCAAATTGATCTAAATATCCCTCAAACGGCTAAAAACTGTCATAATGGGGATATTTTGGTACATATACCCCCAAGATATATTTCGTAGTTGGAGGGATAAATTACCAAAATACTCATTAACATTTCATAAAATGACTATAATATGAACTATTCTAGTAATTTAGCGCATATATATATATATATATATATATATATATATATATATATATATATATATATATATATATAGGGTGTGGGGTGGTTCTGACCAGGTTGACCATGCATGGACTGATCCTAGACCGGGTTTTGGATTGGGCTGGTCCGGTCCGGGTCGACCAAATTTCTAGGCTTAAATCGATTCAGACCAATTTTTAAACCGGACGACCGAGCTATCGGACTGCTTCATCGGACCCAACCCAGATCCGTAATCTTTGTGGATCAGGTCGGGGCAGCCCATTGACCGCCCCGAGTCGACCCATAGTAGCGTTTATCGGGCCTGTTCAAGGTCAAATTTCGGGTCGCCCAACCTATTTAACACCTTGATCATATGGTGTCCCTACTTGTCGGCAAAGACGTGATTCATGAAGGGGGCTACTGGCGGACCCAATTTGGAGGGGAGACGGGTTTTAGGATGTAAGCAGGGCCGACCCTGGCCCAGGGAAGCCAGGACGACCGCCCAGGGCCCCGTGGACCAGAAGGACCCAAATTTTTTATTATTATATATAAATAATTTTGTATCCCAACTTGAACTAGTATGTACCATGGGCCCTTTTTATAACAAAGCAATTGTGATCTAGTGGTTATTATGCTAAAATTTCAAAAAAGAGGTTCTTAGTTCAAATCTTGGTGGAGACATTCTTTTTATTTTACTTTCGTTTTATTTTTTTATTTTTCATTATGTATGGAGAACTTATTTTGAAAGTTTCTCTCGGGCCGGCTTGGATGTAAAGGATATGTTTGCAAAGGGTCGGTCATGTCAGCAGAAGGCGTGCAGGAGCCAGCTCCTTGGGGCCATAAAAAAACCTTTTTGGCTTTTTTTGGGGGGGGGGGGGCGTTGGGTTGGGGTTGGGGGGTGGAGAATAGCCCATATGTTCGATTTGACCCGATTAATCTTGGACCAGGGCTATCCCGCACTAGCATGGTGTATCGGATTTCGTATTTCGGTCCATAAAAGAAGTCCGGTCAGGTCCGGAGGCAATGCCAAATCCGATCTGAGGTCTGGCCCGACCGAAAATTTTGTTACCATACGATTTTTTTAAAACTCTATGAATCAATTTTGTATAGTGCACCCGCGCCAATGCGCCATGTGTGCACAATATTGCTACAACATTAATCTGTGAAGGAAAGACCCAAAGTACATTCTGAAGTTAGTGATTCTCTTAAAACCTAATTAATATCTACCAATGGAGTTCAAATGTTTGTTGACTCATGAACTTGCCATGCTTAAACCATTTATTGAAGCCCCATTTTGTTAGTAATTCATTCCGCATATGCACAATCTATTATTACTATACCAATATGAACAACTGAGACATTTAATCACAACATATAATCACAAATATATTCAAACTGTAACTCTTGGAACAGTGTAAAAAACAAACCAAATAGGGGGAAAACATTTTTTTTTTACATTAGTGATTTTCTTCAAACCTAATTAATACTTCTTGATGCCCAAGTCCATCCTGACCCAAGGCACAATCCGGCCCGATTCAAAACACATCGAGTCATGGGTCATGTGCTGAGTTGGGCTCAGATTTTCATCCTTAAGTTTGATCTAGTCCGCAACAGTGCATAGATATGAGATATCCAAACCCAGACCGGCTCACCCAAATGTTTGGTCGACTTGGCCTAACCTAGCCCACTTGACAGATCTAGTATTTTACGCTGGGGAACTGATGGCTTGATTTGAAAATGTTCAATTAATTAAATCAATCAAACACTAGGGATTAATTAATAGGTTTAGGAAATTGGTTAATACAATATATATGTAAAATAGTTATTTAAACAACAATTATATTCAATATAGAATTTACTTATGATCTACAATAATACCGAGTAACTTAATTATTTAGAAAATTAACTTGTAAACATAAAAAAAAAGAGTAAATAATGGCTAATTAGCGTTTAGATCTTGGATTTTACAAAGCTTAGAATTTATGTCTTGACATGTACAATTGGAAAGTTTGGATCCATAATTCTTATTTGTAGTTTTATTTTTTCTATTATACCCTGAACATGGGTCCAAGGGCAACAATTAGTATAAAATTTACGAATTTAGGAAAATTGGGTATGAAAGCTTTAAACGAAATGTGAACAATCAACTACGTAATTTATAACAAATAATTTTAGAAATATAAAAATAATAATTAGGAACACTCAATTATACAATGACGTGTTGGTGACGCCATCATCATGTGCAGAGAAGAAGAAAAATAAGATAGAGATCCATTTTAGAATTTTGGCATCGTATTATACAAACTCAAAATATATTTCTCGTCATACAATTGCTTATTTATGAACTTACAAGCCATTATAGGCTATCAAGAAATATATTTTTTTTAAAAATATATAAAGTCAATATCTAAACACTTATTCCTAAGATAACTTAGATCATAAGTGATAAAAACAAATAAAGGCAATCTCTATTTAAGATAACCAAAATTACCTAAAAGATAACATAAAAAAATCCATTGTTCTTTTTCGTTTCAAAAAATTCAAATCATGTAAGCATAAAAATTAGAAATCTTGTTGCTGATGATATCCCCGTATTGGCTGCGGAAGTCTCTGATTTGCTAGTTTAGTTAACATAAGATTTTTAAAAGGTGACAAAATTCCACCAGGACATTGGCTATTGTGGAGATGGAAGAAGCAGAATATCTAGATGGAAGAAGCTGAATATTTACTTGACAAATAATGTCAAGCACATTTATAAATGGTGAGTGTCTCCATTCGTCCAAAGATATAATAATTGTTCTTGAAATCAATTATTATTTACAGCAAACTATTACATTTTTTAAAAAAAAATATTAGAAATTATTCATGATATTTATTATTGAGATATGTTCAAAATATTTAGAATACTTAATAGTGTTTTTTGAAATTCATTGGAATGATCATACATATTTTATTCTTATATATATATATATATATATATATATATATATATATATATATATATATATATATATATATTTTAAATATATATATATATATATATTGTTGTAAACTTAGGCTTAGTTTCAACCACGGACTTAATTCTTTTCTTAACTGTAATAGGCTCATTAGGTTCAACTAAATGATACTCGATGTGGTCATCTACGAATTGCACTCTACTTGTGTAGATAAGTTTACTATTTTAGATTTGTTAGGTTCAACGTATGGACACTCATGTTGGTTTCGAGATGGACTCTATTCGTGTGTCAATACAGTTTCATCCCTAACACCATGATCGTCATATCTAGCTTTTACAAGCTTATTACGTTAAGAATCTAGAAGATTCTTAAATTTTTTTTATGAACTCTTTATAATCCATACTTTTCGTTATGATCCATACTTTAGTTAAAAATTGCTCCCTATAGGTCTTTGCCTAGGAATGAAAATATATATTATCAACCTAGATCTATAATACCAATTTGAAGCCTGACAAAGACCTAGGGGAAATAAGATTAGTATAACAATTAAAAATTTAGTAAAATTGGGTGCAAAAGTTTTAAATGAAATGTGAACAATCAACTGATATAAATTTATCACTAATAATTTTAAATTTAAAAAACAATAATTTGAAGTACCCGATTTGATGATGTATTGTTGATGTCATCAACGTTTGAGGAGAAGAGAATAAGATAGAGAGATCAATTTTGTGGTTTTATGATCGCGAAACTCAAAATATATTTATGATATTCAATTGAATGGCTTATGAACTTACAGATAGGCTCTGAAGGAAAGAAAAAAAATCTCTGAAGACTTATCCCTAATATAAATTAAATCAAAACTGATAAATAGATTAAATAATCTCTATCTAAAATAACCAAAATCAACTATAAGATAACATAAAACGTATATTGTTTTCCATCAAGATTTAAACTCTAAGTCCATCTCGAATGAGGTTCTATCTCTGCAATTTCAATGGTAGATTTTTTTTAGAAAACCTTCTCCTAGTGGTGGTTTTATTTCCAATTTTACTCTATGTGTGTTACTGCATAATGACGAATTTATGACAATTCCTATATGTAGAAACTCTCACACAAATTTTCTCTCTACTATTGGGTCATATATCATTACAAAAATGCTATTTGGCTCCCAAAATATTTGGGTGATGCCATCTCCCATTATGTGACATATGACATAGTTACTGACATGGCAGCTGACATGGCAAAATTTAACAATAACATTAAAATTAATATTAATATTAATATTAAATTAACATGATAATTAACATTAACCTTAACCTTAACATTAAAATTAACCTTAACATTAATATTAACATTAATATTAATATTAAAATTAATCTTAACATTAAAACTAAAATTAATATTAATATTAATATTAACAATAAACTTTAACATTAATATTAACATTAATATTAATATTAATATTAATATTAATATTAATATTAATATTAATGTTAACATTAATATTAATATTAATATTAATATTAACATTAACATTAAAAAAATTGGGTAATTAATGTTTTGGGTTAAAATTTGTCATGTCAGCTGTTATGTCAGCTGCATGTCAGATGCCACATAATGGGAGATGACATCATCCAAATATTTTGGGAGCCAAAAATTGGGTAATCGTTCCTTTCATTTTTTTGACATGTAGAATATAAATGGAGAACAATTGTCACCCCCAGTTTTCAAGAACATGGATATTTTGGTCATTTTTTTATTTTTGAATATTTTTGAAATTTATTTTATTATTTATGATATTGTTTTGGGGTTATTTGAGTCGGGTTCGAATTTCAACTCAATCCGACTTATAACGGGGACCCGGGGTAGTTTTGACTCTAGTGGGACCCACTCATTAGTTAGGTATGGCCCACATGACATTATTTTAGTTAGTGTGTTAGACTAATTATTCATGGATAGGTTTGGTTTAATTAGAGACTTAAAACTTGACTAATTTAGCCTCAACCTAAAGCATATTCCTAATTTAAACCAATAGAAGCTAGTGGGGGGTATTCTAGACAATTGCAAATAGGGACACATAGCCATAGGTGGCCAGCCATGAATAGGACGGGTTGAGTCATCCTCTCATTTGTTATTATCTATAAATTTCTCTTTCTTGTTCTTCCCCAAATTTTGAGAGGAACCACCATTGATTTCATCTCCAAATCAATCCCTTCTTCCACCAATCTTCTTCATTTCTTCTCTACTCCATGAAGAGAGGGTGCTAGCCAAGTTTGGGAGGATTTGGCTTTGGTTCGTGTCCATTTGGAGGTCTCTACGTGTCGGTGTCGTATCGGGAGGAGTTTTCCTAGATTGATCAACCGAGAGGTATAATCTCTTCTATAATCCACCCCTACATACATATAGGAATATTTTGAACCCATAGGAATGACCCCCATGGTTGTATCTCCATTTGTGTCCATTTCGTGCCCATTTGGAGGTCATTAGGAAGTGTCCATGTGTAGTTTTGTGTCCTAGTGGGAAACCCCCAATATTGGACACATCATGTGTTTGTGGTTTTGTTTGAATAAATATTTTTCTATTTTAATCTCAGATTTTAAATGTTTATATTGTTGTTATGTATCATATTGTATCATATTCATTTCTATTCATTTTGTGTGTGTCTCTTTAAATCTATATATAACTAGTGTATATATATATATATATATATATATATATATATATATATATATATATATATATATATATATATATATATATATATATATATATAGAGTGTTATGTATATATATATCATGTGGTGTGTGTGCCTATATTTGTATCGATTTTGTGTTTGTGGTAGTGGTAGTGTGGTTGAGGGTTGAGTGTTGTAGTGGTTGTGGTGAGTGTGGTGTTAGAGTAGTGGTGGTTTAGTGGAGTGTTAGTGGTGGTTGGAGTGGTGGTTAGAGTGGTAGTTGAAGGTGGTGGTGAAGGGGGAGCTGCTGCATATAGCAGCAGCATACACAGGGTGGGCAGCAGCAGTCCCCACAGGGGACTGCATTTCGAGCAGTAGCAGCAGCTACTAGACTGCTGTTAATAGCAGCAGTTAGCACCAGCAGTAGCAGTCCCAAACCAGTCCCCATTCATTCTCCCACTCATTCATTCATTAATACATTAATCACATCATCCAATCATCCATTAAATCACCCACATTTCAGCCTTCATAATCCCCATTTCAGTTTCAGTTCTTCCATCATATCAGCCCTTCCAAACATTCATTCATTCACCCTTCCATTCAAAATCAGTCCCATATTCATTAACCCATTGCCTCATTCATTCACTTCCTCCATTATTCATACTATCGTCCATTCACTTCACATATCATTCATTCATTTTCTCCTTCATTTCACATATCCATACATTTCCATTTCTCCATTCATTAAGCCATTCAATGCATTCATACACACAAACACTCATTTACATATTCCATCCATTCATTCAACATTCATTCCTCCATTCCCATTCATCCTTCCATTCATTCATTCATATATCCATTCAAATCAGTCCCTATTCTATTCAATTCAGCCCTCACATTCACCCTTCATTCATCCTATCATCTATTCATTCACCCATTCCTTTAATCTATTCATCCCTCCATTAATCCAGCCATTCATTCATTCTTCCACACTAAATTCAGCCACAACAGTCCACCAATTCGACAGCCTCATAGCAGCCTCTCCATTCATTCATACTTTCCATTCATTTCATCCATCCTTCAATCCATTCATTCATACATTCATTCTTCATTCTTTCACTCATTCTTACATTCATTTCATTCATTCTTCCACCCACATTCATACACCCATTCATCTTTCATTCAAAAATCAGTCCCTTAACCCCTTCATGTTGTATGGGTGTTAGTTAGTGTGGGTTTTGAGGTTGGTGTTAGAAGAATTAGTATGATGTTTGTGTTAGTGTTAGATAGTGGTTAGTTAAGTTAGTGCCCTAACTAGGTTAGTATCCTAGAAGACTAGTTAGAATGGCTAACATAGACACTAGGAGAGTGTGGAAGAGTGAATTAGGAAGGTTGGTAGAGAGTAGGGTGTGGTATCTCAAGATACCATATCATATCATGATGATACACTAAGATAAATGTTGGGATGACCAACATGGACATAAGATGGACTAGATGTCCAAGAACCCTAGATTTCTTGGTTGGTAAACCCTAGATAGGATAGTATCTAGCTATCCTAAGAAGCCTAAGCTAGTATCCTGAGATCTAGAGGGATTTCCTTTGTAATGGGCAAGGTATCGGGAATACCTTGTAAGGGTAAATGTTAGGATATTGGGTAGTATAAGGTATTGGGTTTCTGATTGCTAGACGGGGTTAGAAATAGGTTGTCTTGGTAGGTAATAACTAGATGAGGGTAGTTTTGGCTAGTCTTGACCCCCGTTGACCAAGAGTTAACTTTTTGACCGAAAGTCAACTTCGAGTCAACGTTTGACCTAGAATCGACCCAAAACCAAACCAGAGTTGACCAGTTGACTGTAAGTCAACTGTTAGTCAATATTTGACTAGTTTGACCTAGGGTTGACCCGGGTTAATTCAGTGTTGACTCAGTGTTGACCCAAGGTTGACTCAGTGTTGACCAGAGTTGACCAGTTGACCAAAAGTCAACTGTATGTCAACCTTTGACCCAGATTGACCTAGTTTGACTTGGATTGACTTCTTGTGACCTTGTTTGACCTTGGTTGTCCTAGTGTGACCCAGTTTGGCTCAGTATGACCTAGTTTAGCTTGGTGTGGCTTAGTTTGATCTAGTTTTGACTTAGACTTGCATATGATGACTAGATTAGCTTTCCTTTTATTATTAAACCCTGTTTGACTTATAGTATCTCATCTTTAGGACTGTGATTACTCTGAGCGTCTGTTCACCTTACCAGCTCAGGACCACAGGAGAGTACATTTACTGATAGTTTTTATTATCTTGATATCTGCTATATCTGATTCAGTTGTAGTGTCTTACTCGATTTCCAGTCACGATAGTTCACGGACTAGTATATGTTAGATCATGACATAGGATGTTGTTCCTAGATTTTCTTGGTATGTTGGTACATTTTCTGTCTTATTCCCTGTACTTATATAGACACCGATTCCTAAGGAGACTTGCTACCCTCTTATGGAATCCCGTGTCATGACGTGTCATGTCGAGATCTATTATAGTATTTGGGGGTGGAGAATTATTAGGGACTATGTGATCAAAGCCTCCTGTCACTCTTATGTTTGTGCCACTCTCACCTCACGTAGGGTGTAGCAAAATTCCTCCATGTTCTTGTTATCCAGGTTGGCCGGCATGACCCTTTCCAGAGATTTTTATGTGATTGAAGGGCCAAGTGGATAGCCGATCACATAACGCTCTAATAATTCAAGTCATATTTTTATATTTATTTATCATAGGAGGCTAAGTTCTGTTCAGGAGAAGGATTACAACCCCGGTCCTTGTTTGGTTGACGGGTTGTAACTCGGCTTCCGAATAGTTCCCAAGTCATCCTATATATATATTGTCGTCCTATTTAGTACTCACATCCTGTTATATATTTCCTGATGATTTTGTCCTATATTTTACATATTCTATATGCTCTTATGCTATACTTTGATTGGAGGCTAGGTTCTGTTCGGGAGAAGGGTTACAACCTCGGTCCTTGTTTGGTTTACGGGTTGTAACTCGGTTTTTCGAATGGCTCCCAAGTCTTCCCATATCTTTGTCTTGTATTTCATTATACTGTCTCTTATAGAATTTGTCAATTCATATGGAACTGCTGTTAGTGTTTGTACTTGCTCATTTTCCTGACAGGATATCGTTGACATATTACAGATGTTTCTGAGGCAGGCTGCTCGACCTACTATGGGGTCGAGACAGATCACTACCAAAATAAGTGGTTTTAGCGACGCCCAAAAACGTCGGAAAAATAGGAAATTCCGTCGCTAATCTGTATCACCGACGTATTTACCGACGTTTAGCTTTTGTCGCCGTTTCCTTAGTCGGTGATCACGAAAACGTCGCTGAACGTCGCAATTACCGACATTCAGCGACGTACGAGTACGTCGGTGAGTTATCGACGTTTATCGTCGTTCCGTCGGTATATTAGCGACGTATATGTAGTCGCCACACGTCGGTAAAACCTGGAATAGTTACCGACGTCTAGCGTCGTTTCGTCGGTAATATAGCGACGTGAGTTTTGTCGCTAGACGTCGGTAATGGTCCTGTACATTTTTGCAGCTAGTGTCGGTAAACGTCGGCAAATACGTCGGAGAGCTGTACTTTTTTGCAGTTAGTCGTCGGTAAATGTCGGTAAAACGTCGCAAACATATATTATTTGCAGCTTGTCGTCGGTAAACGTCGGAAAACGAAGTCGCTAAACGTCAGTAAGCGTCGCTAAACGTCGCTAAAGTTGTAAAAAAAATAAAAAAAAATAAAACACAGATTCTATATTACCACTCACAATTCTATAAAACACATATAGGTACACATTCAAATCCCCACTCACAATTCCAAATCACAGCGCATTGAAACCCCCACTCACAATTCCAATACAAACATCCAATACAAACATCCAATCATAAGTCACAAATATCCAATCATAAGTCACAAACATCCAATACACAACTAACATCCAATACAAACATCCAATCATAAGTCACAAACATAAGATGATACAAACACAAATAAAAGTCCTAACTAGGACTACTAGTGATCTGGTGCAGGAGGGGCACCGCCGCGACGAAGGCGTAAAAACTCCTCATACTCCGCAAGTGAAATCGATACAGATGGAGCGCCAGGCTGTGACGTCGGTGGAGTCGGTGTCGAAGAAGAAGGCGGTGGAGGCGGCGGAGTCGACGACGATGAAGGCGCACCCAGAGTACCAGCATGCTCCAACGCTGTAAGTCGCTGGTTGTATGAATCCATGATAGATAACATTCTACCAGTGCTCTGGACCATCGAATCCTGCGCCTTTCTCACCGTCTCGGCCATGGTCACCTGTCCTGTCTGCAACTCCGTCACCGTGCGCTCTAACCCTCCAACGGCGCGCTCTGTCCTCTCAGTCGTCTCCCTGAGGTCTATAATGCCGCGGTCGAGCGCATCCAATCGTGCTAGCAGCGCAGGATCGTCCGTAGGATGCTGAGACTGCTGCTCGATCCGTCGTAGCAGGTCGTCACGGAGAGACTCCATCATCTGGTGGACTCGGGCAGACTCCTGGGACGGCTGTGGACCATGCACACTAGCAGGAGATGTCCTAGAGGACTGGGTCGCAACTAGGGCGCCATAGGATCCCGTACCGTAGTACGTACCCCTACGGAGGCCACCAGCGGCGGTCATCCACAGCTCGTCCTCCGACGGAGCTTGAGTGGGCTGCGAGGAAGTACCGGCCTCTCCTGCATCAGGTGCACTAGCAGCCGCCCGTTCCCGCAGCCTCTTATACTCGGCCTAGAAAGTATGGATAGTACTCTATGATTTCTAATTTATAATTAATGTACTTATTTTTACTAACTTCATGAATATTTATTTGCATCATATTTACTAAGTTATATTAAAATGGACACGAAGTATTAAATTAAGATAACGTATTGTAATACTTACATAGGTCTGCTCGGCCCTCTCGTCAATAAGGACTCCGCCCTTCCGATGGGTGGCCAGGAAGACGGTCACCATGTCGGCGTTACCGACCTTCCTTACCTATAATTAAATATATTATCTTAGTAATAATTTATCGGATTTGCATTAAAATAATATTTCTAAAAGAGAAAGACATACCAGACGACGGAAATGTTCCGTCATCGGAATCGACCCACCGCACCACTTCGAGGCATGTTGCCTAGCCGCCTTGGCCTTCTCCGACTTCTCCTTGTACTTTGGCTCCTCGAATCGAGCCTTCATCGCATTCCATTGATCAGGGGTGATCCAACCTTGGATCGGCTTTCCGGCACGATCACGATCCTTCTGATCGTTGATAGAGTCGCGGATCAGCTTGGCAGCGACGGAAGGAAACATCCCCTCGATCTGCTCGGCCCGGTGCGGCGGATAGTAAAACATATCCTAGAACAGTACGAAACCAAATATTTATTAGTTATATATAATATGCATAAATTAAATGATTCATGTTAAAAACAAATCTATTTTAACCTTGAAGCGCGTAAACCAGAAGTTCTTCCTTTCGTCTGGAGCATCAGAGTAGTTAATCCAGGGACCACCATAATTATGCCTCAGCATATCGCCTAGGCGTCTCTGTACCCCTGAAGGACGATATCTATACATACATATTATATTCATGAAAAAAGTTAATTTATGATAAAAACAGAAGAAAAATAATAATAAACCAAAATACCTACTTTGTACCGTCGGCCCAGATCTCCGTCCTCCCCTCCTCCGGAGGTGCGCACGCATCATCTTCATGATGCTGGTCGGCCGTCGGCGCATCCTCCTCGGCCATCTGCTCATCCGTCTCCATCGTCGTATCAACATCAGGAACGCTAGACGGGGGAGCCCTCTCAACAGGTCTGGAACTACTCGTCCCAGGAGATATGCCACGTGACGTCGTCCCAACCGGCCCAGCTACTGTCCGATATGGAGGAGTAATCGGCGACGAGGATCCAGAGCCGGTACCAATAGGAGGTACCGAAGGCAAACTCCGTCCCCTAGCAGTACCTGTAGGAAGTACCGGATGATCCCGACCTCCTCGTGGCCCTCGCAAATGTCCGCGACGACCTGCCATACCTGATAACAGCATATGATAGTACAAGATATAATAGAGACTAGAAATATGACAGTACAACAAATAATAGAGACTAGAAATATGACAGTACAACAAATAATAGAGACTAGAAATATGACAGTACAACAAAGATAATAACCAAGGTAACATATGATGATACATTCTACAATAAACATCTAAGTCCAGATAATATCTCTCTCAATCATCTTCAGAATAATCATCTTGTTCGTCTTCCTCGACCTCATCTTCCTCTTCCTCCTCATCTTCACTTTCGTCTTCACCTTCGTCGGCTTCGCCTTCCTCTTCGGATAATTCTACATCTTCTACATTATGTGTCGTGTAATGCGTAACTTCCGTGGAGTCCACATCGACAATATTGGTTACAGGAGGTAGCTCGTCCTCCTGGTAAGCTTTTTCATCAACATCAAAAGTATCTCTAGCTTTAGTCTTGCATACTGCCCACCAGTCAGACTTCGTTGCTCCCCGTCTCGGATAAGCTGTAAAATACACGAGCTGAGCCTGAGTTGCTAGGACAAACGGTTCGTAGCCTTGATATCTACGCTTGTAGTTTATATCCACAAGACCATGCTTGTCAATTTTCCAGCCTTGATTTTCAATCGGATCGAACCATTCACACTTGAACAACACGATATTTGCAGGTTCTCTGCCATAATTATATGACAACTCCACAATCTCTCGCAAGATGCCAAAGAAATCATTTCCTGGATCGACGTCTTTGTAGTTCGAAGACTTGATACACAAACAACTGTTCTTCGTGGAATCAAGATCCAGGAAGCTGTCTCTGATCGGAGCATTTGTCGACTTGAACCGAAAGCCATTGACACAATAACTTGGCCATGTTTTAACAAAAGTAATTGGTCCCTTGGCAAGAGTTCTAATTAATTCAATCTCGGGTGAAATTAGACGATCGACCTGAATATCAAAGAAGAGATAATAAGTTATTTATTGCGCAGTTGCATTAGAAGAGGCCAGTAAATATTACCGAACTGCTTACATATTCGCTCAACCAAGAAGGAAAATGACGTCTCATTTCTTGTTCTAATGCTTCGTCTGTTAGGTAGGGTCTAACCAGCCTCAACTCATCATTATATGTGCTGGAAAACAACGAAGCATTAGAACGATTAGTACAATAATATTAGCTTATACTATTACATTGAGATGACGTAAACTCATCATTCCTTACTTACCCTTCTAGCTTCTCCACTTCATCCTCGTCGCAATTGAGTAATACATACAACTGAGCAGCCCTTAGCTCTTCGTCATTCAAATATCTCTTCTTCATTTTTCCCGAAGGCTTTCCGGACGCATTGAATACTTTCAGTATTCCATCATTAAATTCTTGATATCCGTCGTCGTTTCTCGGAGCCCTCGTTCTATTCGTAGCAACATGAGGTTTGAAATAGGAGGAGCAGAAATTTGTAATCTCCTCGAGAATATAGGCTTCACAAATAGAACCCTCGACCCGAGCCTTATTTTTTACCTTTCTTTTTAGGTGATTCAAATGTCGCTCGAACGGGTACATCCATCGATATTCGACGGGTCCACCAACACGTGCCTCGTAGGAAAGATGAATCGGCAAATGCTCCATAGAGTCGAAGAATCCAGGAGGAAACACCCTCTCTAGCTTGCACAGTGTTACCGCAATGTCCTTCTCTTGCTTTTCTAGACGATCAACGAGCAATTTCTTAGAACAAAGGTCCCTGAAGAATATGCTAAGCTCCGTCAATGGATCCCAAACTGCCTGCGGTAAGAATTCCCGAAATGCAATCGGAATTAACCGCTCCATGAATACGTGACAATCATGGCTCTTCATACCTGTCAGTTTGTTCTCCTTGAGGTCGACGCATCTTCTCAAGTTTGAAACATACCCATCTGGAAATTTCAGACCTTGAATCCACCTACAAAGCCTCACTTTATCCTCCTTCTCCAGTGAGAAAATTGCCTTAGGCTGCTTCAACTTTCCATTCCCGTCCTCTATCAAATGCAATGCAGGACGTCTACATATTTCTTTCAAGTCCAATCTAGCCTTAGGATTGTCTTTCGTCTTCCCCTTTACGTCCATTACAGTATTAATTATGTTGTCAAACACATTCTTCTCAATATGCATGACATCAAGGTTATGTCTAATCAGATTGGTGCTCCAGTATGGCAGATCCCAGAATATACTCCTCTTCGTCCAGTTATGAGTGCGACCAAATCCGTCACACTTGTAGCCCGTAGCAGGCTGCTCAATAGCACTTGGTAAATCTCTAACCTCCTCCCATATCGTGGCTCCGCACCACCTTGTCGGTGGATCACCCTTCTCCACAACGCCAGCACGAAAAGCATTCTTGTTCCTCCGGTACGGATGATCCTTCGGCAGGAATCGTCGATGACAATCGAAGAAGCACGGTTTGCCTCCGTGTTTCAAACGGAAAGCCTTAGTGTCGTCCATGCAACACGGACATGAAAGACGACCATGCGTGCTCCATCCAGATAACATTCCATAGGCCGGAAAGTCGTTGATGGTCCACATAAGTGCTGCCCGCATCTGGAAATTTTGTTTTCTAGATACATCGTACGTGTTGGAACCTACTTCCCACAGCTGATTCAACTCATCAATCAATGGTTGTAAATAAACATCAATGTTCCTTTTCGGATTGTTCGGACCTGGGATAATAACGGTGAGGAACATATATGGAGTCTTCATGCACATCCAAGGCGGTAGATTATACGGGGTGACGATCACAGGCCAACACGAATACTGGGATCCTGAAAGTCCGAATGGGGTAAAACCGTCAGAGCAGAGACCCAATCTAACATTACGCGGATCAGAAGCAAAATCTGGATACTCTCGATCAAAGTGCTTCCATGCTTCTCCATCAGATGGGTGATCCAACACTCCTTCGGTATGTTCCCGCTTATGCCAACTCATGTTTTCTGCAGTTTCCTTCACCATAAACAACCGCTGCAAACGCGGCGTCAACGGCAAGTAGTGCATCGAAGAGGTAGGCTTCCTGGTACCGACAGACTTTCCTCTACCACAGGCCTTGTAGCGATCGACACCACAAAATCTGCAGGCGTCTTCATCCTTGTCGTCTTTGTAGTACAACATGCACCCGTTGCGACAGGCATCGATTTTTTCATATCCCATCCAGAGCGATCTAACCATCCTCTTAGACCGGTAAAAGTCTTTAGGCAACTTCGCACCCTCAGGCAATATTTCTATAAGCAACTCCATAATACGGTTGTAGCAATCTTGCGACATGTTAAAATCGGACTTGATGCTCAACAATCTTGTAACCACCTCCAACGGTGAATGATCCTCACAACCAGGATATAATGGAGTCCTTGCATTCTCCAGCAACTCCATGAACTGTGCAGCATCGGGGTTCGGTGCCTCCTCAGGTGCATCATGATCATCCGGATCGAAACTAGGCCCGGCCGCGTCAAAAACCATGTTCACCAACCCATCGTCGTAAGGAGCGTTGTTGTGGACATCAACATAAGGCTCGTACTCCGATGCTAAAGACACAAGTTCTCCGTGCTCGCTCCACTGATAGTAATTCGGCGTGAAACCCTTCGAGTACAAATGATACGTGACATCCACTTCTGGATGATATTTAAAGTTACGACATCTCACACACGGACACTTAATTTTGGTACCGTCCATGTACTGAGGGAACGCCTTGGCAAACTGCAGGAACTGGTGTACACCCTCTATGAATTCATCCCGCACACCGCACATGTCATCAGGATGACGGTTGTACATCCAAGTACGATTCCGCAGATAGTAATTCAGCTCCATAATTCTGTAAGATAGATACATCAAGGTAGTGAATGATATGCAAGTGTCAAAGCTTTTCCGATGGATTGCATTTATCTTTTCATCCATTCATTCATGCATTGCATTTATCTTTTCAGTTTTGCATATCATTACCTACTATTATACATGCATACTTTATATATACATCAAGGTAGTAATACTAGTTGATGTTCTGAAAAGGAGAGTGCGATGTCTAGTAGAGGATTCTTTTTTTTGAGGAGCTGTCATATCATGGAAGTCAATATAAAATAAAAGAAGTATACATGCAATTCTATATGATTCCTAGGCCAATCAAGGTCAAAGTCAACTATTGGTCAACTCGATCAACAATCTAGTAAAATGAATGAATATTAAGGCAGTTTATTTCGTAAGTAGTAATTCATATCCATATCCAATTGAGGATAATTCTGTAAGATAGATAGATGCACATTGCAGTCAGTGAATGAATATTAAGGCAGTTTAGATATGGGTGCGCAATTTAGATAGAGGTCAGTAGAGAGCGACAGTTTAGAGAAAACTGAGATTATTGGTGAGGTATAATTGTACTTGTAGGAGTACACGACACCAACTGTCCAATATCGACCCTTTGGGTCTACAAGAGTTACTTAACTCAGTTTGTCAAGACAAGTAAAACTTTTTAAATTAATACCCAATATCGACCCTTTGGCCTGTGCTTGAGCAGTATCCTAACTCAAACTATCTATCCTAACTAATAAATTAATATCCTACTTTAACATCTACTAACTCTCATATTCCTTCTAACATAAACTAATATCCTAATCTTAACTAACCCTTTAACTGAAACTAATATCTAAATAATGCTAATCATGAACTAACACCCTAACCTGGAAGTCCACACTGCTTAAGCACAGGCCATAGGCCAAGTTATAAGGCAAAATGCAGGCAACTGCCTGTAGCTACAAGGCAAAACCAAATGTTGACGGTATATATACCGTCAACATTTAAAAAGTTTACTTGTCTTGACAAACTGAGTGAAGTAACTCTTATAGGCCCAAAAGGTACTCTATACACTCTTACTTATACAAGCCTTTTGAGGCAATCAGCGTTATACTAGATTTCCGAAAAAAATCTATAACTCTGATAGGCCCAAAAGGCTTGGCATAAGTAAATTTAATTTCTAAAGAATGGCTCAAAACACTGTACCAATCATACCTATATTTCTAAGATACTCTATATACTCTAGGTACTAGGACTGAACTAACTCTCTAACACTCTAATGATACTCACTCACATATATCCACTCTTACTTAGGAATACTAAGATCTGACACATACTGATAATCACGTCCCTAATGTGGAGTCGCAAAATGTCGCTGAGTTAAACAAAACAGCGACGTTTTGTGACTAGACCGCGACATCAGCTTTCCCGGTAATTCATGGCTTCTGTGAAATAACCACATCTTGGCTATTTGTTAAATAGATCGACCATGAGCTCCCATGTTCAGTCGTGCCTTCAACATCATGTTCAAATGAAGGTGACAAGCAGCTGACTATAGAAAAATATGCCGTATTGAGCTTCATAAAGAAATGCAAGATTACTACATAGGAGAAAAGGTTTGGTAGGATTACGTCAAAGCACACGGCTTAGAAAATTATGACATATTTGTCTTCCGACACCGTAGTAACATGGTTGGTACATTAAGGGTCTTTGACAAGGTGACATGTTGTGAAAAAATATATCCTTATAGTTCTTCTACGGATTTACTTTAACATTACGTAGGAGAACTAAGGATATATTTGTTCACAACATGCCACCTCCTCAAAGGCCCTTAATGTGACAACCATGTTACCACGGTGTCGGAAGACAAATATGTCATAATTTTCTAAGCCGTGTGCTTTGACGTAATCCTACCAAACCTTTCCTCCTATGTAGTAATCTTGCATTTCTTTATGAAGCTCAATACGACATATTTTTTTATAGTCATCTGCTTGTCACCTTCATTTGAACATGATGTTGAAGGCACGACTGAACATGGGAGCTCAGGGTCGATCTATTTAACAAATAGCCAAGATGTGGTTAATTCAAACGATAGGAGTCGCTATATTCCTTAGAATAGACTTGGAATATTCTCTAGAATATTCTTGGAATATGCCTTGTAGCCAAGTGCTAATTAGATCTAGATCTAATTACTCCTATAATTACCTCTCCTGCCCCCATTAGTGCTAATCACTACAAGTGGAGGGCCATGGGGGTGCTACTGCTGATGTAAACTGCTGCTACAACAGCTGTTCTTGCTGCTGCTGTTGCTGGAATGGGGGCAGCAGCTCACCTTCTACTCCCCATCCATCTATCCACCTATCCATCCAACTATCTATCTAATATATATCTACACATACCAATAGCTAACTAGTATCCTATTTCTAACCCCAACTTGGTATCCCAAACCAAGGCTCTAAGACGGATAAATATCAGGTGTCTGAATCTGAGCCACAAAGTCCTAAATAGAGCAATACAGGTCATGATATGCAAAATACAAGAGAAATGAAGGATACAATGCAATCTATATGATTTCTAGGTCAATCTAGGTCAAAGTCAAACTTGGTCAACTCTAGTCAACTCTAACAGTCAAACTAGGTCAACCTTAGTCTAGTTTGGTCAAACAAGGTCAAACTAGTCTAGGTTAGCCTCATCTAGACTAAAGTCAACTATTGGTCAAACATAGCCTATTAGGTTCAATACCAAGGCATTCTAGGTCTTGGGCTAGTCAACTAAAGTCTAATTAGGCCTAACCAACATAGCCTTATATGTTACCCTAGAAACAATCCTAATTGGGTAAACTATATATACAAGAGCCTATATACAAGCTATAAACCAAAATCCTATAATAACTTGGACTACCAATCACATGTATTCAAAACATCATATATATATATATAATTCATACCTTACATATAAACTTATCCCTCACATTCACTCCTAACTCCATACTCCAACCTCTCAACTCTCAACCCATGACTTCAAGGCTAACTCAGCCCCAATTCAACCTCTAACCTATAACTCACATCCTCATGTAACCATAATAGCCTATATATATCCAATAACATATAGATAACATATTATGCAATATAACTCTCACATCTATGTAGTCTGAAAACTCTTAGTCCTAAATATCTACCCATACATTAGCTCAAGAACAACAACCCAATACATATGTATACTATAGATTATAGGGTCACCCATGGAGTATTACCTTAACTTTAACCCTCAACTCATAGACCACAGTATATTTCTAATGCAGACCACATAGGCACCCAACATATTACACACTGCTGCAGTTGGACCAAGGGAGGTACTAGGACCAAGGTGGGGGTATTCAAGGCTGGCTGAGATACACTGGGCAGAAGAAAATGTATGCAGTGAAGGAATTCATGGGCAAATAAAGTGCAGGACAGTACATAATGATGTGGGCTGATACATGGGTAAAATGGACTGATGGAGGATATGAACCCAACCTTTGAAATGGTCATGCCTACTGCTACTGGTTGCTGCTACTCTTCTGCTGCCTGCTTGCTGCTGCAAGGGGGGTTGTAGATGCTAAGCAAAGCCCAAGCCAAGGCAAAGCAGCACAAAATAGAGAGTGCAACACAAAATGGGGATGTATGTATGCAGCTGCACACAGGGGAAGTGGTCATCTATGAAGGTTTACATGAATGATCAAGGAGGAACTAAACAAATGCATTAAAAAGGCTTAAAGACTGAACAAAACTCAGATCTATCTAACAAAACCATGTGTCTGTGTGTGTACGTGTGTCTGTGTGTGTACGTGTGTCCATGTGTGTGTTCGTGTGTGTGTCCGTGTGTGTGTGTGTCCGTGGGAGAGGAGGAGGAGGAGGAGGAGGAGGGGGAGCTTAGGGTTTACCTGAGCTCGAGGAGGAGGAGCTCGACGGGAGGGGGGGTCGTCGGGGAGAGGGATTCGCCGGTGGAGAAGGGGGGAAGTCGTCGGGGAGAGGGATTCGCCGGTGGAGAAGGGGGGAAGTCGTCGGGGAGAGGAGGGGACTCGTCGGGGGGGAGGGGGGACGGTGGAGTCGTCGGGGGGGGGGGGGAGGGATTCGCCAGAGGAGGAAATCGGGTCGAGGGGGGAAAAAAATTTTCGTTCGAAAATTTTCGTTCGACTGAACTCTCTGCCCTAATTATAAAAGAGTTAGCGACGTCCTTATTAGCCGTCGCTAAACGTCGCCAAAATGGCGACGTTAAGTAAGTTACGTCACAAAACGTCGCTATTCAGCGACGTTTTTAGTCTTCTGTCGCAGAACGTCGCTAGTCAGCGACGTTTTACGACGTTTCCTTCGTGGCGTCGCTATATTCAATGTTTGGCGACGCCACAAGCATCCGTCGCTAATATACGTCGCTATATGAGCAGATTTTAGTAGTGGATGGAGACTTAGGCCAGGACTGTGGCCTGATAGTTTAGCCACTAGACTTTGTACTCCCAGAGTAGTTAGCTTAGTTAGGCTTGCCTGGACTGCGATCCAGCTTTTGTTTTAGACTGTAGTAGCTTATATTTATATTTTGTGACTCTGTGATGTTGTTTGTTCCTCTCTAGCTGTGTTGGATGTTGAACTCATTTTCTATTTTCATATCTATCATATTTCCTTTCTGTGCTATTTACCTTAGTTTTATCTTATGATTGAGACTGTATTTGATATGTCACCTCCATTCGGAGTGTATATACTGTACAGGTACCTTTATACTATTTAGTTGTAGTATTTATAGACGACCTATACAGCTTTCTACCGTCGATTCTGTGGCGTAGGCTGGACGTAACCACGTGCTCGTGCCCCTAATCAAGGTGCGGGTTATGACACATTTTTGTAGTGGCCCATGCAGGTCAGTGTCATAATTAGTACGATCTCATAATGGTGCTCGACTTAGAGTACTAGTTACGAGCCTGCGACTAGGACATAGGATCGAGAATATGATAGGAGTTACTCATTCACATTTTAGAAAAAATTCTGATCTTTTGATTACCATGACAACTCTTCATGTATTTGAATTCAATTGTCCTCCTTTGATAATATCTTATCTTGTGCCATATTGATCTCTTGGGTTCAATTCGTCCTCAGGATGGCGATTACTCGTTCTCAGGCAGTAGGGCCTAGTACAGTTCCAGCGAGGTCCGATCTAGTAGGACCTCCACCTCCGGCTACGGGAGTAGCAGTCGAGAGAGCAGCAGTCTCAGTTCCTGTCCTTCAGGCGGAAGTAGCAGCGACAGTTCCAGGAGGTCTTCCACCTCCAGCAGCGGGACCGTCTATAGTCATTCCTGAGACTCTTCTACCGCCGCCTCCGCTACCGACTAATGCACAGCGGATGATGGCCCTTCTACAGCAGATGTTGCAGACCCAGAGGGCCCAGGCCGAGGTACAGCAGCATTAGGCTGACGCATCTCACCGCCAGACAGAGGTATTATGGCAGAGCATGAAGAACTCCCACCGGCTGGCGATGGCAGCAGTAGAGAGGGTTGTACCGGGTACAGTTTAGGGTACCCCAGTTCAACAGCAGGGACAGGACCAGAGGCAGACTACTCAGTACGGCTTCTGTGGGAAGCCGGGGCACAGTCGAGAGGCCTGTAGGAAGAGGTTGGGCGTGTGTCTATACTGTGGGGATCCCGACCACCATCTGAAGGATTGCCACTTTCGTGGAGTCCGAGGAGGCCAGGACAGAGTACAGCAGGCACCAGCACGTGCCCACCAGCAGCATGGTCAGGGCCAGAGACAGGCCATGCAGTGCGGCTTCTACTGGAAGCTGGGGCACACCCAGAAGGTTTATAGGATGAGACTGGAAGTTTCTTTATTCTGTGGAGCGCCCGATCACCAAATGAAGAACTGTGCTGCTCGTGCAGCCAGACAGGCAGGCCAGGACAGAGTACAGCAGGCTAGGGGAGGCCAGCAGGGGCGAGCTTTCGCCATGGCAGTTGAGGGCACTCAGGCAGTAGCAGGGCAGATTGCAGGTTCTAATCTTTCGATCTTATTTCCGTATTTGCCTCCTTATAAACTGTCTTGAAATTCGATTCCATCTGTTCCTTGATCGTTTGATGAAATTTTGTTCTTGTGATGTGATATTCTTCTGAGATAAGTCGTATGGGCTGGATCGCCTCGATTATGAGATTTTAAAATCCTCTAGGGTCATGCTAGCAGGCATAGTGAGGACATATAGTAGGATTATGGATGTATTTCTCGGGTGTGGGAATTTAAGATTTTCGCTGCCAAGCATGCGGCAATGCAAAAATTTTAAATAACATGATTCTAGAGGTATGTACCTTAGTCGAGGACTTTGTGATTATCGTAGCCTTGCTTACTAGCATGACGGAGATTCTAAGTATCATGATTTTGGACAAACGCATACAATTATCGAACTGCATGATTTTGAGATTTTATTTGTGGGATGTTTGACCTATAAGGAGCACTACCACCATAATTTTGAGGATGAATTCTTTTAAGGTGGATAGACTTGTAGCACCCAGTGTCTAATTGAGAGTAATTTTAAATGTTATAATTTTAGTCATTTAATTATTGTCATTTAATTCATGCTTTGATTTTGGAGATTTTAATTTTTTTAATTTTTTTTAGCCATGACTTGTGATTTTGATGTTTTTTTGCTAGTGAAACCCTAGGGACTGTTTGACCTAGAGCCTAACTACGTGATTAGGATGTTTTCAGTGCATTCTGGCCTAAGGATATTTTGGTCATTGGACCTCTTTAATTTATTTTGATATTATTGTATTGGTGATTGTTGATTTGACTTTTGATAGGTATGATTTTGTGTTGGTTTCGTGTCCGTGTCGGACACGTAACAGTTTTTATTTGCAAGTGTTGTTGTGCCTTAAGAGATTTTTATTTTGCTAAAAAAAATTTGGAAGTATTTGAGATAGATTGTTTTCTGCATGTGTTTTCTGTGATTGCTTTGTTTTAATTTCGAGGACAAAATTTTTTAAGGTGGATAGATTTGTCACCCCCAGTTTTCAAGAACATGAGTATTTTGGTCATTTTTTCATTTTTGAATATTTTTAAAATTTATTTTATTATTTATGATATTATTTTGGGGTTATTTGAGTCGGGTTCGAATTTTAACTCAATCTGACTTGTAACGGGGACCCGGGGTAGTTTTGACTCTAGTGTGACCCACTCATTAGTTAGACATGGCCCACATGATATTATTTTAGTTAGTGTGTTAGACTAATTATTCATGGATAGGTTTGGTTTAATTAGAGACTTAAAACTAGACTAATTTAGCCTCAACCTAAAGCCTATTCCTAATTTAAACCAATAGAAGCTAGTGGGGGGTATTCTAGACAATTGCAAATAGGGACACATAGCCATAGGTGGCCGGCCATGAATAGGAGGGGTTGAGTCATCCTCTCATTTGTTATTATCTACAAATTTTTCTCTCTTGTTCTTCCCCAAATTTTGAGAGGAACCAACATTGATTTCATCTCCAAATCAATCCCTTCTTCCACCAATCTTCTTCATTTCTTCTATACTCCATGAAGAGAGGATGCTAGCCAAGTTTGGAAGGATTTGGCTTTGGTTCGTGTACATTTGGAGGTCTCTACGTGTCGGTGTCGTATCGGAAGGAGTTTTCCTAGATTTGATCAACCGGGAGGTATAATCTCTCCTCTAATCCACCCCTACATGCATATAGGAATATTTTGAACCCATAGGAATGACCCCATGGCTGTATCTCCATTTGTGTCCATTTTGTGTCCATTTGGAGGTCATTAGGAAGTGTCCATGTGTAGTTCTGTGTCCTAGTGGGAAACCCCCAATATTGGACACATCATGTGTTTATGGTTTTGTTTGAATGAATATTTTTCTATTTTAATCTCAGATATTAAATGTTTAGATTGTTGTTATGTATAATATTGTATCATATTCATTTCTATTCAATTTGTGTGTGTCTCTTTAAATCTATATATAACTAGTGTATATATATATATATATATATATATATATATATATATATATATATATATATATATATATATATATATATATATATATATATATATATATATATTTGAGTGTTATGCATATATATATATCATGTGGTGTGTGTGTGTCTATATTTGTATGTATCTATTTTGTGTTTGTGGTAGTGGTAGTGTGGTTGAGGGTTTAGGGTTGTAGTGGTTGTGGTGAGTGTGGTATTAGAGTAGTGGTGGTTTAGTGGAGTGTTAGTGGTGGTTGGAGTGGTGGTTAGAGTGGTGGTTGAAGGTGGTGGTGAAGGGGAAGCTGCTGCATATAGCAGCAGCATACACAGGGTGGGCAGCAGCAGTCTCCACAGGGGACTGCATTTCGAGCAGTAGCAGCAGCTACTAGACTGCTGTTAATAGCGGCAGTTAGCACCAGCAGTAGCAGTCCCAAACCAGTCCCCATTCATTCTTCCACTCATTCATTCATTAATACATTAATCCCATCATCCAATCATCCATTCAATCACCCACATTTCAGCCTTCATAATCCCCATTTCAGTTTCAGTTCTTCCATCATATCAGCCCTTCCAAACATTCATCCATTCATCCTTCCATTCAAAATCAGTCCCCACATTCATTAACCCATTGCCTCATTCATTCACTTCTTCCATTATTCATACTATCATACATTTAATTCACAAATCATTCATTCATTTCTCCTTCATTTCATATATCCATACATTTCTATTTCTCCATTCATTAAGCCATTCAATGCATTCATACACACAAACACTCTTTTACATATTCCATCCATTCATTCCTCCATTCCCATTCATCCTTCCATTCATTCATATATCCATTCAAATTAGTCCCTATTCTATTCAATTCAGCCCTCACATTCACCCTTCATTCATCCTATCATCTATTCATTCACCCATTCCTTTAATCTATTCATCTCTCCATTAACCCAGCCATTCATTCATTCTTCCACGCTAAATTCAGCCACAACAGTCCACCAATTCGACAGCCTCATAGCACCCTCTCCATTCATTCATACTTTCCATTCATTTCATCCATCCTTCCATCCATTCATTCATACATTCATTCTTCATTCTTTCACTCATTCTTCCATTCATTTCATTCATTCTTCCACCCACATTCATACACCCATTCATCCTTCATTCAAAAATCAGTCCCTTAACCCCCTTCATGTTGTATGGGTGTTAGTTAGTGTGGGTTTTGAGGTTGGTGTTAGAAGGATTAGTATGATGTTTGTGTTAGTGTTAGATAGTGGTTAGTTAAGTTAGTGCCCTAACTAGGTTAGTATCCTAGAAGACTAGTTAGAATGGCTAACCTAGACACTAGGAGAGTATGGGAGAGTGAACTAGGAAGGTTGGTAGAGAGTATGGTGTGGTATCTCAAGATACCAAAGCGTATCATGACGATACACTAAGGTAAATGTTGGGATGACCAACATGGACATAAGATGGACTAGATGTCCAAGAACCCTAGATTTTTTGGTTGGTAAACCCTAGATAGGATAGTATCTAGCTACCCAAGAAGCCTAGCCTAGTATCCTGGGATCTAGAGGGGTTTCCTTTGTAATGGACAAGGTATCGGGAATACCTTATAAGGGTAAATGTTAGGATATTGGGTAGTATAAGGTATTGGGTTTCTGATTGCTAGATAGGGTTAGAAATAGGTTGTCTTGATAGATAATGACTAGATGAGGGTAGTTTAGGCTAGTCTTGACCCCGTTGACCAACAGTTGACTTTTTGACTGAAAGTCAACTTCGAGTCAACGTTTGACCTAGAATCGACCCAAAACCAAACCAGAGTTGACCAGTTGACTGAAAGTCAACTGTTAGTCAACATTTGACTAGTTTGACCTAGGGTTGACCCAGGTTGACTCAGTATTGACTCAGTGTTGACTCAGTATTGACCCAGGGTTGACTCAGTGTTGACCAGAGTTGACCAGGGTTGACCAGTTGACCAAAAGTCAACTGTAAGTCAACCTTTGACCCAGATTGACCTAGTTTGACTTGGATTGACTTTCTGTGACCTTGTTTGACCTTGGTTGTCCTAGTGTGACCCAGTTTGGCTCAGTATGACCTAGTTTAGCTTGGTGTGGCTTAGTTTGACCTAGTTTTGACTTAGACTTGTATATCATGACTAGATTAGCTTTTCTTTCATTATTAAACCCTGTTTGATTTGTAGTATCTTATCTTTAGGTCTGTGATTACTCTGAGCGTCTGTTCCCCTTACCAGCTCAGGACCACAGGCGAATATATTCACTGATAGTTTTCATTGTCTTGATATTTGCTATATCCGATTTAGTTGTAGTGTATTACTCGATTTTCAGTTACGATAGTTCACGGACTAGTATATGTTGGATCATGACATGAGATATTATTCCTAGATTTTCTTGGTATATTGGTACATTTCATGTCTTATTCCCTGTACTTATATAGACACCGATTCCTAAGGAGACTTGCTACCCTCTTATGGAATCCCGTGTCATGGCGTGTCATGTCCAGATCCATTATACTATTCGGGGGTGGAGAATTATTAGGGGCTATGTGATCAAAGCCTTCTGTCACTCTTATGTTTGCACCACTCTCACCTCTCGTAGGGTGTAACAAGGTTCCTCCATGTGCTTGTTATCCAGGTTGGCCGACATGACCCTTTCCAGAGATTTTCATGTAATTGTCGGGCCAAGTGGATAACCTGTCCTGTAACATACCCAAAGCCGATCGTATAACGTTCTAATAATTTAAGTCATATTTTTATATTTATTTATCATATGAGGCTAAGTTCTGTTCGGGAGAAGGGTTAGAACCCCGGTCCTTGTTTGATTTACTGGTTGTAACTCGGCTTTCGAATAGTTTCCAAGTCATCCTATATATATATATTGTCGTCCTATTCAGTACTCACATCCTGTTATATATTTCCTGATGATTTTGTCCTGTATTTCACATGTTCTACATGCTCTTATGCTATACTTTGATTGGAGGCTAGGTTCTGTTTGGGAGAAGGGTTATAACCCAGGTTCTTGTTTGGTTTACGGGTTGTAACTCGGTTTTTTGAATGGATCCCAAGTCTTCCTATATCTTTGTCTTGTATTTCATTATACTGTCTCTTATAGAATTTGTCAATTCATATGGAACTGCTGTTAGTGTTTGTACTTGCTCATTTTCCTGACAGAATACCGTTGACATATTACAGATGTTTCTGAGGCAGGCTGCTCGACCTACTATAGGGTCGAGACAGATGGAGACTTAGGCCAGGACTGTGGCCTGATAGTTGAGCTACTAGACTTTGTACTCCCAGAGTAGTTAGCCTAGTTAGGCTTGCCTGGACTACGATCCAGCTTTTGTTTTAGACTGTAGTAGCTTATATTTATATTTTGTGACTCTGTGATGTTGTTTGTTTCTCTCTAGCTGTGTTGGATGTTGAACTCATTTTCCGTTTTCACATCTATCATATTTCCTTTCCGTGTTATCTGCCTTAGTTTTATCTTTTGATTGAGACTGTATTTGCTATGTCACCTCCATTCGGAGTGTATATACTGTATAGGTACCTTTATACTGTTTAGTTGTAGTATTTATAGATGACCTATACAGCATTCTACTGCCGATTCTGCGGCGTAGGCTGGACGTAACCACGTGCTCGTGCCCCTAATCAGGGTACAGGTCGTGACAACAATTGAAGAGAATATTTTATTTGTTTATGCAATCTCCATAGAGAAACTCTACTAAGTATTATAGAAATTTTTTTAAAGTACAATGTGTTGTATAATTTGAGAAAAATCCAACTTCCTTCTTCCTCTCTTCACTATCATTCAATTTTCTATTCAATACTTTCAACCATTTTGTTTTGTTTAAATTTTGACCGTTTCAATATTTATTTTGTATTCATTGGTATTTTATGGGCTTGTGCTTAATGACCAAATGACTATCCATAAAATCCTATTAAAATTCATTGAATTTGTAGGAAGAGGAGTTGCCTATATATGTTTCCATATTGTTAGTATTGATATACTTTAGAAAAAAAAGGGTAACCATGTGATTCCTCCTCCTCCTTCACAAACATGTATTTCTTCTTTCCTTTCCATTCCAATCTTTCATGCTCTGGGCAAGAGCTAGGTCAGGGTTAATCTCCCTGAGTTGTGTGCGACGATGGGATACCGGTAGACCGGGGGGTTTTACCACTAGGAGAATTCAGAACAAGTCTGAACATAGACCCGAATCAACTCTTAAGACAGTGCTTTGTGCGCGACTTTCCTGGAGGCCGGTAACTTTAATTTGATTTATTTTGTTTACATGTTTTAAAGAAGCAATATTTCTAACAATTTAAGAGTTGATTTACATGTTTTGTTTAATTGATCTTCAAAATTAGCATTCGGCTTGTGACAGAAAAATTATGTAAGTTGCTCAATTATTCTCAACAATTTACATGATTAAACTAGTGTATCCAAGATTTTAAGATATATAATTGTTCTGACATGTTACCAAGAAATCTCTAGCACATTTGTGTTAGTATGTATTTTTTTTCCTCAAAATTGTGTTTTTCAGTTCATTGAAATTATCAAACAGTTCTCATATGATGTATATCTCGTTGTCCACATAAACGGCTATTTGTCTTTTCTTTAAATGATTGTTGCATTTTACTTGCCGGTCGTGGATCTATTCTAGCTAAGTATACTAAATTTTATGTGTTGATAACAAATACTCTATATCTCTCCACCTTGGTCCTTAAATTCCACTTCCTTGATATGGGTTGATTTGTAGAAAGAAATACTTATAAACATGCATACTTGTGCATGTATGTATGGAATATGTTTTGTTGATGCTGCAATATACATTTGTTTTATAAATTAATTAATTGCATTTAGATGATATTTAATCTAGGATTGTTATTACTGACATGATACTATAATATATTCATAAAATTGAAGACTCAGCATGTGAACTTGCTAGCATTATTTTTTCTTGGTAATTGATCATATATTTTTGCAAACTTCATCAATCCTATAAATTTTGCAAACTTGTTCTGATGAATTGGTTTTTGAATTAGTGAATTCGTTTTGAATGCGTGATTTATGTTATATTATAATTGATCCTTTAAACTTTTGAAGGAACAATTAATAATAAATTTGTGAAATAGATGTTTGTAATTATGGCAATGCTATGGAGATTGTGGTCTTATAAGTTTATGCTTTAGCATAATCTACCATTGTTGGAGACATTATAATTTTATACATGCTAAAATTATTCGGCACAAATTTTTGATTTTGTAATGTTCATAAAGATCTTTTAAAGACATGTAATTTTTTTTATTAGTCTGAGATAATATATATAAATTTGTTACCACCGTAACAGTTACCTGATCTTATAAGTGAAATTTCTGAATTTCGCAACTAGCTGTTGGGTGTTTTTTTGTCGTAGATTTTGTTTCTTTAGCGATTAAACCAAATTTATTTCTCAAGACCAAGTGTACCTAATCATATCTCATGCATCATATAAAATGGAAATGCACGCGACGTAGAATTATGTTTTTTCTTCTATGTAAATTTTTTTTGCTATCAGCTTGAAGAATTTTGATAATTGTTTTATTTAGAGTAATATTACTATTTATCTGAATGGTGGAGTCATTTTCTTGGTTTTAAAAAAAAATTGTGGCCAAGATGCAACTCATGGTTTGAAGTGTATACTACTTGCTTATTGTATATTGAATATTATAGAAATGTATCATTTTTGAATTGAAAAAAAAGTGCGAATCCTTGGTATTTATTAGTATAAACTTCTTAAAGGGTATAAATATTGCCAACTATCTATATATTCTTCTAATTATTATGCTATTTCTTATGACATTTGTGACAATTTAGTGTTTCAATTAACTTGTGTCATGTGCACAAAGGCTGATAATGAGAAGATAAATGTGACACTTAAAGTGTGTGCATAGCTAGATTTATATTTGGTTAATTGTCTCTTATGAAATTAATTGGTATCTTATATATTTTTTTAAAATTTTGGTTTGACACTAACAATTAGTAATGATCTAAATGATATAAATCAATATAGGGCTATATTTTTTTTGTTCTACCACCTGCTTTTCAGTAGATACTATGTTTTGTATTCAGAGATCCATATAGAAATAAAACACGTATATATACATGCTTATATGAAATATTGGGAGCTATCCTTCTTATGTTCTTCCTCTTTTGTGAATGGTTAACTAATCATTCCCACATACTAATGGTTTATATGAAACATTCTGTCATAAATATGATGTCTACTATGTTTTACATGTTGTTCTGACGTAGAAAATAAATAGTTAATATGTTTACACACCATTAGATCACATTAGTAATGAATGTCATATCAGTTATTCTTATCTTTCATCCTCTCTACTAATGGAGAACTCCCAAATGTCACCATTCAGCTCTAAAGTTTGGTCAAAGAATATTTTTCTACTAAAGGATTCTTGAAATTCCAATTATTGTGAAATATTATTGTCATTTCTTGCCTTGGAATACATAATATGTTTAGACCAGTCTGAATGACATAATATGATCTGTTCCTTTATAAAATTTGTGGAGTAATAGTTCAAATTTTATTTCTATATTTATTAGTTTTATTTATTATTTCTTGTCTAACAAGAAATATTATTTTATACTATTGTCTTGACATTTCTATAGTTAATATCAGTGACAATAAACATATTCTTCTTTTACTGGCTATATCCAGTCACTGTCATTGGCTAGAATACAACAATAACTTAACATCATAATCCTTGGTGGATATTTGGTTGAACTTTTATTATTAGGTAGAACACTTTGTACAATCAGGAAAAATCTTCCTTTCTTAGTCCACTAGTTTAATACAATACATCATTGACATTTTGTCAAATATAAAAATATATGTTATTTTTAAATCTTGCATATTAAAACATTGTAAAATTATTGCTGAAAAAGTTTGTGCATAGTTTCAGGTATATATTTTTTGTTAATATGCAAACTAACCTCTATTCTCTTGAAGGTATAATCCATAGAGATATTTTAATTTTGGAAAAAAGCAACATATTATCGGTGACGGTAATAAAAATTTGTTTGAACTCACTCATTCTTAACATGATCTTTGTAAAGTTATCTTCCAAATCAGAAGTATTAGAGATTATGACTTGTTAGTCCATCTCTAACATGTCAAGGGTGAAGTGAGAATAATGAAAATATCTAAAATGACGAAAATGACATCTTTTGAAGTGTTATTGGTAAGCCAAAATCAAGAGGTACAAAATTGTTCCGATCACGTGGAAAGGTAATTTTTCACATTTACAATTCACATATTCTATTCATTTTGATTACGAAATTTAATTGGAAAAATATATCATTGAAATCTATGAGCCAATTATCTTGATTTATACATATGGTTCTGTATATTATTGTATAAAAGTAATATTCTCCGCATGTTAGTTTTACATGTTTGAACCTTAAATGACTTTATTATCACAATATTAGAATTTCTAGTCAGAAAGAAATCACAATATTGTTCTGTCACAATATTTAGACAAATTTTATTTTTGTTTATATTTTGTGACGCTATAATTCTTTGATTCATTCAAATAATTTTGTCACAAGAAAATAGTTAGTGAAATTGCAAATACCTTTAAATCTAAAGTTTTAAAGTTAAATTCAATTTGGGTATAAGCCGAAAGGGTCCTTCTGTCAACCGGACGTAAATAGCTCTAAGCGACATGGTATTTAATCGTCCCCCTGTGGACCTCCGCTAGCTGGAAACCGGTCCCTACAGCTAACCCAGGTTGATCAAAACTTGATAAACTAAAGATTTGGTAAGGTCAATTAGCAAAATTTACTTAAACTATTATTTTATTACTTTATACTGTCATTTTTGTAAAAATGACCTGTAAAGATAAATCATTAGGGCCAAGACTGAAAGTTACTGTATCTTACTTTAAGGGATGATAGAGTCAGATGAGTTTTTGCTCATTGTCCTAATGTTTATATCAGCAATTAGTAAAATCACATACTTGTTAAATAATTATGATGTCACCAAATCTGATTTAGAAAATAACTAAATCAGTCAAACCAGTTGTAGGCCTTTAAAAATGACAGTCACGCTGAGTTGATCAGGACAGAGTCAAAAGTCACGCTCAGTTGATCAGGACAATATTTACAAATCACGCTGGGGAGACAGCTCATCATTTGTCAGAGAGTAATTATGACTGACAGCACAACAGTCGAAGGATGTCTCTTCGTATGCCACGTATGCACAGAATTCGAGAGATCACAGCCGTCTATTGCGTGATTTTCGAAATCTTCTTCAGCAAGACTCAACCTTCGTCAAGTTGGCGTACCAAAAGAGCTTCTTGTCATTTAATGTGACTGACAAAAGCAATCACTGCCAGATTTTGTGTCAGTCGAGGCACGCTGAATCAAGACAGCTGGCAGTTCTATCCCAAGTCTGCGTGTATTTTGAGTTTTCACTCAAATCTGCGTGGATTCTGAAGTTTTCTTCCTCAAGTCTGCGTGGATTCTGAAGTTTTCTTCATCAAGTCTGCGTGGATTCTGAAGCTTCTTGCCCCAAGTTTGCGTGGATTTTGAAGCTTTCTACCCCGAGTCTGCGTGGATTTTGTCTTCACCAAGTCTGCGTGGATTCTGAAGCTTCTTGCCCCAAGTTTGCGTGGATTTTGAAGCTTTCTACCCCGAGTCTGCGTGGATTTCGTCTTCAACAAGTCTGCGTGGATTTCATCAAATTGGAGTACGTGGCAGCCATGCCACTGATCTCTCGCCTGCGTGTCCTGTAACTTGCACACGACTCATGCATGATTGCCATGTGTCCAACAGTTACAGGCCACGTCCAGTAACTGCTCACAACCTTACGTATGTTAAATCCTGCGTGATTTTCAACTAAGCACAGGCTATGAAGACAGTTATCTTTTCAGTTATTATTTTTGACTCTATAAATAGAGTTCTTTTTCTCCTTCATTGGACAGATAGATAGTTATCTACTGTCAAAATTTTGAGAGCTTTTCTTCTTCGCATAGTCCAAGAGATAAAGTGATCGTCTTCTAGATCAGATTCCCACAGTTGTAATTTTCCCAGATACACAATAAACAAAGCAATTTATTTATGGAAAACAAATTGGCGACTCTGCTGGAGAAAACCATCTCCTCTTCTGAGATGGCAACAACTCAATACGATACTTCGTCAATCGGCTCGACGAAGAAGGTGATGACGATCCAATTCGATCAACTTGCCTATGAAGAAATGCAGCAGGCTAAGAGTGGTAAGCCCACTACAGCCTCCATCATCACTGCCAAGTCGAAGGGACACTCTGTCTATGTCCCTAAGAATCAGTTGGCAGCCAATGGTAAAGTCTCTGCCACAGTGTCTGCTCCTAACACTGGCAAGAACTCTACTGCAAGCACGCACACTCTTGTGCGCTCGAAGATGACAGCAATCAAAGATCACGCTGACAGCACTGGCTCCTTAGCCAAATCTGTTCCAGTGTGTGTCTCCAAAGTTGAAAGTCACGCTGACAGTACTGGCTCCTTAGCCAAATCTGTTCCAGCGTGCAATTTCAACCTTAAAAGTCACGCTGACAGCACTGGTTCCTTAGCCAAGTCTGTTCCAGTGTGTAATTCTAAAATCAACAATCACGCTAACAATACTGGCTCCTTAGCCAAATCTGTTCCAGCGTGTATTTCCAAAGTCAAAAGTCACGCCAACAGTACTGGTTCTTTAACCAAGCCTGTTTCAGCGTGTATTTCATCTAAGAAGAATAGCTCTTTAGCTATCTCTTCTTCTTTGCCACGTTCTACCAGAACTGGGGGTGGTCTTCCACACAAAGTCCCTTCGAAAAGAAATAACTCTTTAGTTGTTTCTTCTGCTCCTGTAGTTTTTACTTCAGGAACAGCTTTGACTGACAATTTTGTTAGTCAAAGAAAAGGAGATGGTCTTTTGACTACTCTTCCTTCTGGACATTCTATGTCTCAAAACTTGAATGAGTCTAAGAAGAAACATTCCTTAATGTTTTCTTCTATGACTTCTTCGAATTGGGCACAGAATTTGTCTAGAAAAGGTCTGTTACCAACTCCTAATCAAGGGGGTGGTTCAACTCTTCCTTCTCTGCAAATATCCAGATCAATGGAAGGAAAACTCAATGTTTCCAAAACCAATGTGTTACCTCCAACTGATCTAAGAACAAAAATTAACACTTCTGGTGTTAAGAAACCATACCAGTTGGAAATAAGGATAAGAGATCTAGATACAGAGTATGCAAGAAACTATGTGGCTCATATTAATCATTCTCTATATAATCAAGAGCCATCAAGACCCAAGAACAGGAAATATACTCCTCAATCTTCATAAACAGATTTACGAGAATATCTTCAACAGAAGAGAAGAAGTGATTCTGTGTCAAAGGACCATGCTGAATGTGACTTCTATCCAAGAGTCATAATTCAATGCAGATGTCAATCAATGGCTCATGATCATATTGATCATGAATGTGACTTCCAGCCAAAGTCACAATGCAATGCAGATGTCAAACAAAATGACAATCTGTCTTCAATCGAATTCGGTGTGAACCTATGCCTGATGAAGATGAACCTTTGTTTGCTTCTGTCAATATGACCTCTCGGGATGCTGGGGTAGAGTTGATAGTCCAGATGGAGTATATAGAAATACCAGAGCAAGAGTCCTGGCCTCTAGTCAAAGAAATTTGATCTCTGAAGATGATTCTGAATTCCTTGGAGAATCTAACTTCCCACCTCTTCCTACTGGGGGTAGTTCTCCTATAATTGACTTTGATGCACAAAGCAATGATTCAGAACAAACAACATCTACCAGTTCATCAATAATTCCTCGTACAGTCACGACTTATATGGTTGATGGGAATACTGATGAACCTTCTTCTTCCTTGACTCCTCAAGATCAAAGAATTGCTTCTTTGGAACAACAAATGAAGTCTATGGCTGATACTATGAAGTCGATGTATGAACTCATAGCAACACAGATACAAAATTGACAGACTGTACCAGATGCCATACCAACTGACACTGATATGAGTTCAGTACAAGTTCCTCCAGCAGTACAATCCAATACTCCTGGACCAGCTCAACCAAACCCTAGTCTCTCTGGAGCTGGGGGTAGTGCTTACAATGCTGTTCCTCCTCCCAACTATTCTCTACAAGCCACAACTCCACAATCTTCGGAAGTTGTCTCTGAAGAATTGAAGAATCTCAAAACTCAATTCGAGGCATTCAAACAGAAGGATGGTTTACAAAGGTTAGGCATCAAGCAGCCTTATCCGATAGAATGGAAGCAAGTATCATATCCTCCTAAATACAAGCCTCCTACTATCTCATTCTATGATGGAACCACTTCTCCAAGTCAGTTTATCAATCACTTTGAAGTGATGACTGATCAACTACAACCAAGTGATGCCCTCCTTACTCGGGTATTTATTGGATGTCTCAAGGGAATGGCTTATGAATGGTATAGAAGTCTCCCAGATGGGAGTATTACCTCATTTGCTGGTTTCAAACAGATGTTTCTTGAAAGGTTCTATGAAGGGCTTAATGACATGACTATGTCTGCTCTTATTAGAATCAAGCAGAAAAATAATGAATCTACAGAGGAATACATTGAACGGTTTTAAAGAGAAGCTCTGAAGATGCCTCTTGGAACTCCTGATGCTGTCACCATTGACACGTGCAAATCAAACTTGTTGCCAATCATCAGTATGTGGACAGGGTCCACTCAATTTCAAGATTGGCCTTCCTTCATAGTCAGTGCCAAAGCTGCAGAAATCAGTGCTGAAACCTTCAAAGGTTTAGGAGTGCAGATGACTCCTAAAGAAACAGGACAAGGTGCTAACAATAAAAATAATGCTCGCAAAGGAAAAGAAACTCTTGAAGTTAATCTTCAGAGCAAAGATGCATCAAATATTCAAACTCCTGCCTCTACAACTCAACAATCAAGAACACCTCGCCCCAGAGAAGAATATTCTTTTGATGACGACGATGTCCTTGGTATCTTTGAATGTCTGCTGAAAGGTAATAAAATACAATTACCAGAGATCAAGAAACCTGATGAAGCTAGTAAGACAGATCATCCTAAATACTGTCCATATCACAGAATGCTGGGTCACACAATTCGTACATGTTATGTTTTGAAAGGAAAGATCCAAGAAATGATTAAATCTGGAGCTATCTCTCTTACTCCAAAAGAGAAGACCGTCACCTCCAACGTCGTCTCTATACAATTTGGAAATTTCCCTCCTCAACTCCTTAAAAGTGGGATTGTTCCTATTTCCAAGGTAACTCTTGACATAGTGAATCTTCCTCCTCCACAGTCTGAAGGATTAGTACCAATCACTTTGGAAACAGGGGAAATCATGTGGATCCATCCTGATCTAGTGGCAGATTTTGAATCGCCTTCTCCTCAAAAGATTTCTTCTCAAAAATCTAAGAAGGCTGGAAAGATCAAGTCATGTCATATGACTTCTCTTGGGTCTACCTCTGACACAGAGCCAAAAGACAAAGAAGAAGCACTTGTTAGTGCTACTCGAACGGGGAAACCTTACCTAAAGGATTATTCTAAAAATCCTGAAGATTCTACTGATATCCCTTCAGATGCTAAAGATGTTCCTAACGTTCCTCCTGAAGAAGAATCATCTACTGAACCTGTTCCTCCCAAGCCTACGGCTCTGGAGAAAGGCAAACAACAGGCTTGGTTTGATAAGCCAATCAAGAAGTCTTCTCCTCTTGGACTTCAGAAGCCTTACAACTTCGATATTTTGGCTCAGCTTGCTAATACTCCAGCTAGAATATCCCTTTTTGAACTTCTACGTCTTTCCAAAGAGACTCGGGAGACGTTAAGTGAAGCACTTCTACAAGCTGACTCTTGTCTTGCACAATTGAAGAAGCCGGATGCGGAACCTGCCACTTGCTTACATTGCAACAGTGTACTGGAGATTATTCCAAATATCACCTTTACACAAGACGACATGTTACTGGAGGATAATCGACATGACCGACCTCTCTACTACACTGGTTATATTGATACGATGAAGATAGATCGTATCCTCATTGACCCAGGGTCTGCTATAAGCATAATGCCAAAGAGTTTGTTGGATGAACTAAAAATCCCTCTTCACAAGCTCTCCAAGACGGTTACTACTATCTTGGGATTCAATCAAAGCCGAAGTGAGCCTTTGGGAAAGATTCATCTGAAGCTTCAGATAGGCGATTTCAGATCTAAAGTCACTTTCTATGTGATCGAGATCGCGGGATCCTATAATCTTCTTCTGGGAAGGCCCTTTCTTCATAAAAATAATGTGGTGCCCTCTACTCTTCATCAATGTTTTAAATACATTGATAACAATGGAAGAGTACAAAAAGAAGTTGCTGATATAAATCCCTTCCATGGGGTTGAAGCTTATTTCAACGATTCCCGAATGTACAAAGAAGAGTATACAAAGATCATACAAGCTATGGAGAAAGAAGATGCACAAAGTGAGACTTTAATAATCCCTGTTAAAAGTCGAACTACTCAGCAACAATCTCCTAAACCCTCTGGAGAAGATTCTTTCATCATTCCAGTGAGTGGACGGATCTCTCCGTTACCTCAGTCATCTACTCAAAATACACTGATCATTCCTGTCAGTGGGCGTACTACAGTTCCTGTACCTTCACAAGATATTCTGCTAATTCCAGTTGGAGGGCGGACTACTCTTCCTACTCAAACTTCAAGGGAGCTCACCTCTTCTGAGCCATTTGTTATCGATCTTAATCGAAACAAAGCTTCTTCTTCTTCTCCCCCTTTAGTCATCGACTTGGCTAAAATCTCTAAGGCTCAGCCTTCTCCCAATGTAAATATTGCTGCTTTTACATTTAATGAAAAGTCTCCACCTTTGCAGTACGTTGATGTGTGTAATTATGTTCATAGTTATTTACATCTGTTAGATGACTTGAACACAATAACCATAGGAGTTGTACAGACTGTTCATATAGATGTATCTCTAGAACCTGTACAATCTTCATACTTTCTAGTTCCCAGCAGAAAGCCAGGAGACATTCCAATATTCTTCTACAAAGGGCCTCAAAATCCTTCTGATCTTGAAGTTGATGACAAAAATGATGATACTGGAAGATTACAACTACGTCGTTATAGTCAGCAATCTAGAGACATCATCAAAAATATGGGCTATGACTTCAGGACTGGCCTCAATGATGGAAAAGGAAGAAAAATACCTGTCCGGATTCCTCCTAAATACAAGCCTCCCACTATCTCATTCTATGATGGAACCACTTCTCCAAGTCAGTTCATTAATCACTTTAAAGTGATGACTGATCAGCTGTAACCAAGCGACGCCCTCCTTACTCGGGTGTTTGTTGGATGTCTCAAGGGAACGGCTTATGAATAGTATAGAAGTCTCCCATATGGGAGCATTACCTCATTTTCCGATTTCAAACAGATGTTTCTTGAACGGTTCTATGAAGGGCTCAATGACATGACTATGTCTGCTCTTATTAGAATCAAGCAGAAAAATAATGAAACTACAGAAGAGTACATTGAACGGTTTCGAAGAGAAGCTCTGAAGATGCCTCTTGGAACTCCTGATGCTGTCACCATCGACACATGCAAATCAAACTTGTTGCCAATCATCAGCATGTGGACAGGATCCACTCAATTCCAAGACTGGCCTTCTTTCATAGTTAGTGCCAAGGCCGCAGAAATTAGTGCTGAAACCTTCAAAGGTTTAGGAGTGCAGATGACTCCTAAAGAAACAGGTCAAGGTACTAACAATAAAAACAATGCTCGCAATGGAAAAGAAACTCTTGAAGTTAATCTTCAGAGCAAAGATGCATCAACTATTCAAACTTCTCTTACAACTCAACAACCAAGAACACCTCGCCCCAAAGAAGAATACTCTTTCGATGACGACGATGTCCTTGGTATCTTTGAATGTCTGCTGAAAGGTAATAAGATACAATTACCTGAGATCAAAAAACCTGATGAAGCTGGTAAAACAGATCATCCCAAATACTGCCCATATCACAGAATGCTGGGTCATACAATTCGTACATGTTATGTACTGAAAGGAAAGATCCAAGAAATAATTAAATCTGGAGCTATCTCTCTTACTCCAAAAGAGAAGACCGTCACCTCCAACGTCATCTCTATGCAATTCGGAGATTTCCCTCCTCAACTCCTTGAAAGTGGGATCGTTCCTATTCCCAAGGCAACTCTTGACATAGTGAATCTTTCTCCTCCACAGTCTGAAGGATTAGTGCCAATCACTTTGGAAACTGGAGAAATCATGTAGATCCATCCTGATCTAGTGGCAGATTTTGAATCGCCTTCTCCTCAAAAGACTACTTCTCGAAAGTCCAAGAAGGCTGGAAAGATTAAGTCATGTCATATGACTTCTCTTGGATCTATTCCTGACACAGAGCCAAAAGAAAAAGAAGAAGCACTTGTTAGTGCTACTCGAACGGGGAAACCTTATCTAAAGGATTATTCCAAGAATCCTGAGGATCCTCTTGATATCCCTCCAGCTGATAAAGATGCTTCTAATGTTCCTCCTGAAGAAGAATCATCCACTGAACCTGTTCCTCCCAAGCCTATAGCTCTGGAGAAAGGCAAACAACAGGCTCGGTTTGATAAGCCAATCAAGAAGTCCTCTCCTCTTGGACTTCAGAAGCCTTATAATTTTGACATTTTAGCTCAGCTTGCTAATACTCCAGCGAGAATGTCCCTCTTTGAACTTCTACGTCTTTCTAAAGAGACTCGGAAGACATTAAGTGAAGCACTTCTACAAGCTGACTCTTGTCTTGCATAATTGAAGAAGCCAGATGCAGAACCTGCCACTTGCTTACATTGCAACAGTGTATTGGAGATTATCCCAAATATCACCTTTACACAAGACGACATGCTATTGGAGGATAATCGACATGATCGGCCTCTCTACTATACCGGTTATATCGATACAATGAAGATAGATCGTATCCTCATTGATCCAGGGTCTGCTATAAGCATAATGCCAAAGAGTCTGTTGGATGAACTAAAAATCCCTCTTCACAAGCTCTCTAAGACGGTTACTACTATCCTGGGATTTAATCAAAGCCGAAGCAAGCCTTTGGGAAAGATTCATCTGAAGCTTCAGATAGGCGATTTCAGATCCAAAGTCACTTTCTATGTGATCGAGATCGTGGGATCCTATAATCTTCTTCTGGGAAGGCCCTTTCTTCATGAAAATAATGTGGTGCCTTCTACTCTTCATCAGTGTTTTAAATACATTGATAGCAATGGAAGAGTACAAAAAGAAGTTGCTGATATAAATCCCTTCCATGGGGTTGAAGCTTATTTCAATGATTCCCGAATGTACAAAGAAGAGTATACAAGGGTTATACAAGCTATGGAAAAAGAGGATTCACAAAGTGAGACCTTAATAATTCCTGTTAAAGGTCGAACTATTCAGCAACAATCTCTCAAACTCTCTGAAGAAGGTTCTTTCATCATTCCGGTGAGTGGACAGATTTCTTCGTTACCTCAGTCATTTGCTCAAGACACAATGATTATTTCTGTCAGTGGGCGTACTGCAATTCCTGCATCTCCACATATGAAACAGGATACTCTGCTAATTCCAGTTGGAGGGCGAATTATTCTTCCATCTCAAACTTCAAGGGAGCTCACCTCTTCTGAGCCATTTGTTATCGATCTTAATCGAAACAACGCTTCTTCTCGTTCTTCTTCTCCCCCTTTAGTCATTGACTTGGCTAAAATCTCTAAGGCTCAGCCTTCTCCCAATGTAAATACTGCTGCTTTTACATTTAATGAAAAGTCTCCATCTTTGCAGTATGCTGATGTGTGTAATTATGTTCATAGTTATTTACATTTGTTAGATGACTTGAACGCAATAACCATAGGGGTTGTACAGACTGTTCATACAGATGTATCCCTAGAACCTGTACAATCTTTATACTTTCTAGTTCCCAGCAGAAAGCCAGGAGACATTCTAATATTCTTCTATAAAGGGCCCCAAAGTCCTTCGGATTTAGAAGATGAAGACAAAAATGATGATACTGGAAGATTACAACTACGTCGTTATAGTCAGCAATCTAAAGACATCATCAAAAATATGGGCTATGACTTCAGGACTGGCCTCAATAGTAGAAAGGAAAGAAAAATGTCTGTTCGTATTCCTCCTCTGAAATATGGAAAGACGAAATACGGACTGGGCTATATAGCCCCTACTCCTTTTATCAATATTATCCATGAAGATCCCGAGTCTGACGAAGATAAGAGATCTGATTCTTCTAGTACCACTTCTTGGGATTCCGATACGAGTATCGGTGACTTCTACTGCAACCTTCTGTCTTCCAACATGGTTTCTATTGACTATTCTGAAGAAAGTGATGAAGACGAAGAAGAGTTTGAAATCTCACCTGAATCGGAACAATGGGCCCAAAGATTAGATAATCAATGGGAGTTCCGTTTCGAGCAAAAAGAACCTCCGACTGAAGACAAACTTGTTCAAATAGATGTTGGTGAAGAGGGATCTCCCAAACCAATATTCATCAGTGAAAGTCTTTCTGAACCTGATAAGCAAGACATGATCAAACTCATTCGTGACTACATCGATGTCTTCGCTTGGAGTTATGAAGATATGCCAGGACTTGATCCACAAATTGTAACTCACAAGCTCAATATCTTGCCGAATGCTAAACCGGTCAAACAACAACAGCGACGATTTCGTCCAGACATTATGGATGCAATTGAAGTTGAAGTCAATAAACTCATAACCTCCGGGTTTATTAGAGAGGAACAACATCCCGATTGGGTGGCTAACATAGTTACTGTCCTTAAAAAGACTGGCAAGGTCAGAGTATGCATAGACTTCCGCGATCTCAATGTGGCATGCCCTAAAGACGAATTCCCTCTACCAATCACTGATGTCATGATTGATAATACCTGTGGATTTGAACGGATGTCATTCATGGACGGGTATTCTGGATACAATCAGATTAAAATGTTTCCAGATGACGAGAAGCACACTTCTTTCAGAACGCCGATCGGTACATACTGTTATACAGTTATGCCATTCGGTCTCAAGAATGCAGGAGCAACTTATCAACGAGCTATAAGCACTATATTCCGTGAACATTTGCGGAAAACAGTCGAATGCTATGTTGATGATATTGCAGTCAAAAGTCTACAAAAGGAGGATCATATCCAAGATTTGAAGACTATATTTGATCTAATGCGTAAGTATCAATTAAAGATGAACCCTACTAAGTCCTTCTTAGGCGTCTCTAGTGGTAAATTTCTCGGCTTCGTCATTACCTCTAAAGGTATACACGTGGATCCCGAGAAGATCAAAGCCATCCAAGAGATGCGTCCTCCACGCACCTTAAAAGAGCTACGAGGATTTCAAGGAAGGATTGCTTATATCAGGAGATTCATCTCTAATTTATCAGGACGCTGCAGACCATTCAACAAACTTATGAAGCTGGAATGATGAATGTCAGAAAGCATTCAATGATATAAAACAATATCTGATGAGCCCTCCAGTATTGGTACCTCCCGTTTCAGGAATTCCATTTCTCCTATATACTCGAGCAATGAGTCATTCATTGGGTGCATTACTCGCTCAAAAGAATCAAAATGGTCATGAACAAGCCATCTACTATCTCAGTCGTACTATGACCGGAGCTGAACCTCGATATTCACCGGTCGAAAAAGAATGTCTAGCCTTGATGTTCGTTGTTCAAAAGACACGACATTATATCATTGGCCAGACTATTCATGTCATCTCCAGGATCAATCCTATACGGATCATGATGAAGAAACCCAGTGTTTTGAATTCTCGATTAGCTAACTGGGGAATCCTACTTGCTCAGTATAACATGCATTATATTCCTCAGAAGTCAGTCAAAGGACAAGCTTTAGCTGATTTTCTGGCTGCTCATTCAATTCCAGAAGATTCAAAACTCTATGACGAAATTCCAGATGAAGTCCTAGATTCAAACCAAATTGCTGAAGAAGATCCTACTTGGCGTCTATTCTTTGATGGAGCTTCAAGGATAAGTCCTAATGGTGATATTGTCGCTGGAGTTGGAATCGTTCTTGTATCGCCAGAAGGTCTTGCTATCCAAAGAGCTTATTCTCTCGATCAGCCGTGTTCAAACAATGTAGCTGAGTACAATGCATTACTCATTGGTCTTCAACTCGCTAAACATCTAAATATTCAACATTTGGAGGCGTACGGAGACTCTAAACTCATTGTCAATCAGATAAGGGGTACTTTTAAAGTCCGCCATCAAGATCTGGTTCCTTATCATAGATCAGCTATAATTATGGCTTCTTCGTTTGAAGAATTCTTCATTGAACATGTTAGACGAGTATGTAACACAGAAGCTGATGCTCTAGCTAATCTTGCAGCGGTGTTGGCTATCCCAATTAGACGACAACAAATGATTATTGTTCGCAATCGAGAATTATTTCATCTTAAAAATAACCTGACCCTAGGACTTCCAGTTGACATTGAAGAATCAACATCTCATGACGTCAACACAACAAGAGGATTTGGATTTAGTCGTAAATCTTTATCATCTTCATCTGATTCCAGCATGGAATTCATCTTCAGTCATTCGGCCGAGAATTAAAATACGGATACGGATTGGAGACTTCCTTTCTTAGATTTTGTATTGTATGATATTCTTCCGGATGATCCGAGTGAAGCAGCATCTATCAGACGACGATCATTCCGATTCTATTATAATCATACAACAAAGACCTTATATCGTCGAGCCTATGATGGTTTACTTCTCCGATGTGTTGCCGGTGACGAGGCTCAACAAATTATTCGTGAAGCACATGATGGAATTTGTGGAGCACATCAGCCTGGACCAAAACTTCAAGACCGTATTCGACGTATGGGTTATTATTGGCCTACTATGGTATCAGACGCCATCGAATATGCAAAGAAGTGTAAAGCTTGTCAAATCCATGCGGATTTTATTCATCAACCTTTAAAATTTCTACATCCGACGGCAGCATCATGGCCCTTCGAAGCTTGGGGCATGGACATTATTGGTCCGATCAATCCGCCGTCATCCAAGGGTCATCGGTTTATTCTTGCAATAACCGATTACTTCTCCAAATGGGCCGAAGCCATTCCTTTGTCTGAAGTTAAGACGTCTAATGTTATTTGCTTTATTAAGCACCACGTCATCTACAGATTTGGTGTTCCTCGACGCATTATTCATGATAATGGACCACAGTTCGTCAGTCAGAAGTTTACTCGAATCTGTGACGATCACCGGATCAACAATGTGGCTTCTACCGCATATAATTCGACAGCTAACGGATTAGCAGAAGCTTTCAACAAGACCATCATCAAACTCCTAAAGAAGTTTGTCTCTACTAACAAACGTAATTGGAGTGAGAAGCTCGGTAAATGTTTGTGGGCTTATCGTACTACAGTTCGTAATGCTACTAAATGTACACCCTTCTCTCTGGTGTATAGTTGCGAAGCTGTTCTTCCATTAGAGATTCAAATTCTTTCTTTAAGGATAGCAATCGCTAATAAACTCACTGCAGAAAATAATGATCGTCTTCGACTTCAAGAATTAGAAGCTCTGGATGAAAAGCGATTATCTGCTCAACAGAATATTGAATTCTATCAAGCTAGAATTTCAAGAGCTTTTAATAAGAAAGTCAGAATTCGGGCGTATCAAAAAGGAGAACTTGTTCTAACAGTCAGACGTCCTATGACTATGACTCATATGAGCAAGGGCAAATTTGACGCAAAGTGGGAAGGACCCTATATTGTGAGCAAAGTTTTCTCAAATGGAGCTTATCAACTCTCAGAATTGGATGGTCGAAAAGTTTTGATGCCTATTAATGGCAAATTCCTTAAAAAGTACTATGTATAAATGTAAATGCTTGTAATCATCAGACAGTTTCATGTTTAGAAATAAAATTTTTATTTTATTTTTATCATGAATGATGATACATGATATTAAAGAAGATCACTATCATCCTTTTCTACATTTGGATGTGGGCCACTGCCGTCCTTCTCGAAGACGTGATCAGCAAAAGAGTCGAGAACCTCCTTGCTAGAACCCACGAGGAACTTGCAAACGGCCATCCTCATGGCTTCTTCTTCTTCAGTCTTTTCTGGTTCGAGCAGAAAATCCAGAATGTCCCTTGGTGGCTTGGGTGCAGACGAACCTTTGCCTGCTTCCGTCTTCTTCGATTGAACTGGATCAGCAGGGTGTTCTTCAGTGCCTTTCTGAACTTTTGAGGCAATTCCAGTTTTCTTGGATGCTTCTTCAGACGACATTTTTATGTTTGAAAGAAGAAGTGTTCGTTCTTGTCAGATTTCTGCTATATTTATAGGCAGAAGTTCTACAAATAATGAAACGTCACGTTCATCCGACGGTTCATCCATCCATTAATTGCGTTCATCCGATGATTCACACATTCATTAATACTTGACGGTTCATCCGTTCATTTATTCATCCGTTCATGATCTTCTATCAATTTATTAAGTGGGGATTCGTTTTTGATCACGTTTTCATAACCTCTGAATCAATTTCGAATCTACTTGCTCATTTGTCATTTTTGACCTCTGCATAGAAATCAATCTATTTTCTTTTGAGTTCCTACATATTATCACGTCCATAATACCTCTGATAATATCATATACTCTAAAACAGAAAAGAAGATTTCATTATCTATCATGTCCATAATTTATCCACAAATACAAATCTTTGAGCATAGAAGAATTATCATTTCCATTCTCATTTCACCACAAAAAGTCTATTACATTTTCTTAGACTTTCTTACAAATCATAATGAAAATCTATTACAAATCTTGGATTTTCATTCTACACCACAACAATAACCTAATAGAGATCTATCTTCTTCTTTGGATCTTCTCCGTCGGACCTTCTCCGTCAGGTTCGTTGTTGGTGGCAGTTCCTGACTGTCTGGGTCCCAGTCACGACCAGATCAGCAGAAATCAAACTCTGGTCTTCTCTCTCAGACGAGAGGAGAACCACAGAGTATGGCAGCCCGAAGTCGTGGTGCTGGCAATACAACTGGTGGATTGGGGGTAACCTCTCAAGAAAGACAGGAATGTATCCAAACCTTGGGATACAATTCCTAGTTCTCCCGTGAAAGGAACTCTACTACCCGATTTCTCGGGGTAGAGTTGACTCCACCATCCAACTCTCGTGTATAAAGGCTCTTCCTACCATCTGAGGAAGACCCTTCTATCCCACGAAGAGTTCTGAGTTGTCTGATTTACGCGTCAAAAGCGTATGAGCTCCCTGATGTAGATGTCAGCAGGATATTCTCCACAGCATCTACATCCCCAATGCCAGTTCTGAAGAAAATTTTCAGCCAAGTTTCTGCAGAAAGTATTAAGAAGAAAAAGATTAGATCAACAGAAATCATTCAACGTGTATTTATCAAACAGAAACAGGCGTGTATTGTTCAAATCAGAAACAAGAAACAGAAAGCCTATCTTCAACAGCAAAAATAATACACGTATTACACTGACTTACCTTCAAGTTTGGTGCTAAGGATTGGCAAACTCATGTTTGATACAGTGCGCAGAAGTCGAACATTAGAAAACATTGCTTTCCTGTTTGAGAGTGAAATCTTCCAAAAATTTCATTCTCAGAGAAGAAGAAGAGGAATGGGAGATGAGTATCTGTGAAACTCTTCTATCTATTTAAAGGGCAAAGTACAAGTCTATTCTTGGAAAAGATCCGCATAAATAGCGCTCGTAAACCGTGGAATGAGTGTTACGTGTGCTTTGGAAGATAGAGCAACATTGGAAATAGTCAAAGGGTGCTAATTAATATTCTTCATTAATGCACGCAGATTAAACACAGAAGTTGTACTTCATTCTTCAAGACAGGCACTGATGGCCTTACAAAAGACAAAACAAAAAGAGTGCAACAAAAGCACAAAAGACACGCTCTATTTCCAGAGCGACTGAGCTTAATGCTTAGTTCTTCTACGCTTTTGACCCCCATGCGGTGTAACAGAGCCTTCAATATTTCACGCTGCTCTATGAGGCTGTGCCCATCAGAAGAGAACGAGCCATCTAAGCCAAAATAGCTCAAGAAATTCTTGGCTAGTTGCAAGGGATCATCTTTGAGTTCGAAGACAAGGGGCTCTGGCTCTTCATCCCCAAAAGTGGGGTCACCATGGGAACAAAAGCCCAACTTTCGTGCTTCTTCCTCAGCTTTCTCTTTTGGTATCATGTTGACGTAAGATGAAGATTAAATGAATCCTCTCCCTGTTTATATAACAGAGCTCGCCGGCGGTTCATATTCCACCATAAACTGGATGTAATCAGTCTCGGAAAATGAAGAGTCATCATGATATTTAATAAGTTCATTTGGATATTCTCAAAGAACTTCGAAGTCTTTCCGACTTCCGAAAAATTTGAAGTCATCTCAGCGTGACTGATTTCATTTTATCATCTTATTTTCAATGTATTTCGAAAATTTTGAAGTCTTTTCAATTTTTCGAAAACTTTGAAGGGGGTCTTGTAGGCCTTT